>BLKR01003667.1:0-135683 GCA_011170035.1 Teleogryllus occipitalis | reverse complement strand
AAAGATTGAACGCAAAAGATTGAACGCGAAAGATTGAACGCGAAAGATTGAACGCGAAAGATTGAACGCGAAAGATTGAACGCGAAAGATTGAACGCGAAAGATTGAACGCGAAAGATTGAACGCGAAAGATTGAACGCGAAAGATTGAACGCGAAAGATTGAACGCGAAAGATTGAACGCGAAAGATTGAACGCGAAAGACTAATTTAATGAGTGAATTACTTTTAGAAAATGAAAGGGGGCGATGAAAGCGGTGGATAAATGAATATGAGGGATATCTGAAGAGCGCGAGCACTCACCTGCCGGGCGTCGCGCGTCTCGGCGCGTCCCAGTGGTCGAGTAGGCCGGCCTCGGTGCCGCAGGCGGAGCGCGAGCGCGCCATGCGGCCGGGCGGCGGCGCTCCCAGCGACCCGCCCCCTCCGGCGCCGCCGCTGCCTCCGGCGCCCGCCCCCGCGCCGGGCTGCTGCGAGAAGCGGCGGCGCGCGGGGGAGGGCGACGGCACGGGCGACGGCGCGGGCGACGCCGAGCGCCGGCTGTCGGCGCTGCTGCGGCGGCGCGCGCGCGGGCTGCCAGGCACCGCCAGCCGCCGCGGGGACCCCGCCACGCCCCCTCCTCCGACGCCTCCTGCGCACAGCGCCCTCTGCGTCAAGCCTCCGCCTCGCACTCTTACACGAACGCCCGTAATACTACAAACCGTTTCTTTTCAATAGTTGTATTATTGGTATGGATACTGGTGAAGTATTTAAAAGAGTAGGTTTTCGTGACCGGAGTCAGTATGTACTCTGCTATCAGGAAAGGAAAACAATTTCGCCCTGAGGAAGGCCGCAGCATGACGGCCGAATAGTTTCTTTTCAATAATAGTATTATTGGTATGGTTGCTGGTGAAGTAAATGAGTAGGTTTCCGTGACCGGAGTCAGTATCTACTTTGCTGTCCGGGAGCGAAAATAATTTCTCCCTCAGGAAGGTTGTAGTATGACGGCGTTGGTATCTGTGCCTAGGACACATTCCACACCTTGGCGTCTCCCGGACAGCCAAGGAGAGTCTGGTGATATATCGTGTATGGACACCTAAATTGAAATATCACTCGATATGTAATGATAGGTTACAGTTATACAATAAATTGGCTGCTACAATTATGAAAATGACTTCCACAAACCGTGTTTCCTTCTTTTGGCCTTTCATTTGGTTGTTCTGTAGTAGAACCCCGTGGAAAGTAGTAATGTTTATAACCCTTATTGCGAAAATAAAATAAACCAGATATCGTTTCCTTGTCGTCTTATGTATCGAAACTTAGACTAGATATTATCTACAATACAAAGTATATTGTTCTGTTATTTGTTTTCATAAGAAGTAGTATTTCATCTAATCAAGTGTCGACAAATATGAGTTGCTGCAGAAGTTAAAAAACATAAGGACTTTTAAAAATCTATATTGTTAATATTAAAACTGATCATTTCAAGTCAAAAACCTCTCTAGTTCAGCTTTGGCAATTTTTACTGCAATTAATATTCGTGAAATTCTTATAATTTTACATTTTCTTCCTTATTTACGCTTCGCTGATCTTTCCGACATTATCGCAGATTCATCTCTTTTGTAGCTACAGGTTTGAGGTGATAAATGATTTTGACTTCGCAACATTACTCCTAACATCCATCAGACACGCGATAACATCACCATTAGCCCGACATTCACAGAGTTCCCCTTCACCTCTTCCGACATCGCCTCTCACCTCTGATGTTTGCTCGGCACGCGACTTGGCACCTGTCAAAGCTGCAGCTTGGAGATTTCACTTGATATCAAAACATCCGCAACGTTCTCAACACCTGATATTTGAAATCTACGTGTAATTCAAGAAAGTTACAGCTGCATAGAGTTTTTATAAACTGAGTTTTTACGTTTTTTTCTATTTTTTGACAATAAATTTAATCAATTTGTTATTTATATCCAATTTGAACCTTAACAAAACGTTAAGTGGAAATATCCGTTAGTTGTTTTAAGACTAAGTCGTACCTATCTATTTTTATAGGACCTAAGGAATATAATAACTCTTTGAAGTAAAGCCAAACCTTGAGAATATGTTCCGAATTAACTCATTATCTCATATCATTCCTTTCTCCTTCTAGGGTCATATAACTTGGTGTTAATACTATTATTTCTACAACTATTTTTTTCTTTTATTGATGTGAAGTTGCTGTTTGTGAAATGTGTGAGTTTAATTGAGGCTGCTCAAATGCAAGAATGCGAGCCAGACAGACCGCGGTAGCCCACTGCAGTGGCCCACGTGCCACTAGACTAGAGCCGACCAGCTCGACCCAAGCCTCCCTTACCCGACCCAAGCGACGCCGGCTTATTCGACAAGCAGCGGGCCACACTGGTGACCCGCAGGTGAGCGGGGACTCCACGTAGTCAACTGAAGCCTTAAGGGTCGTATTTATGAAGCTCTGCTAGCAGAGCTCTTAGGGGCCTGCCATCTGGGGCCTTGCTAGGAGGACAAGGGGCGACTGGAATTGGCTGGGAGCCGTTCATAAATCGCAAAAACCAACTCTGGCAGCCTGCTAGGCCTGGCGGGCCCCTGACTGAGGTTTATAAAGACGGCCCTAAGTGAACCACGTGGCGCTGGGGTGCAGGGCGTGGGCCTCACCTGTGATCGCGGCGGTCGGCAGCGGCGGCGGGGGCGGCGGCGGCGCCTGCGGCGGGGACGCCACGGCGCCCAGGCTGCGGTAGCCCTCGTCCGACACCTCGGAGCCCGAGTCGGTGTTGGTCTGGCCCGAGTCGGCGACGGGGGCGGTGCCCGCGGGCGTCAGGGCCGGCGGGGGCGGCGGCGCCGTCGGGGCCTCGGCTGCCAGGTTCGGCCCGTCGGCCATGCTGCGGACCAACGGTTTGCTCAAAGGACGACTCTGGGAGCGAATGGTTGAAGCTGTGTTGTTAAACTTTGTATTTGACCAAGTATGCGGTCAAGAATTCGCATCTTGTTGACAGAAATAATGAACAGTGAGTGATTTGAGAAAGTCGTATATTTATTGTTCCCCGGCGCGACGTCTACTTATGTCATTAGTCTGGTAAGTGTCGTCCACGTTATATCCCGAACGTGGCGATATTCTTACCCCACTGGGACTTGAGAATAGCGCCTGACTACCCGACGGCTGAAGTGTTTCCCCCTTTAGAAGCTGCTCTCAGCAAGGCACCTCCCAAGCCATGACGACCTTTAACCTCCCGACACGTTGAGCATGGTTGAGTAGAGTATGTAAATATGAGTGTGTGTATGTAAAGGGAAAGGAGGGGACGATGATGCGGAAGGAAAGATCACACACGGTCCGTGTCTCGATTGTGAGAGTATTGCTCTATCTCTGCCTTAGTATTGATTAGAGGAACCTCGGGAAACTAGCGTAAGAGCAGCTGGTCACTAGAATTCACCTCCTGACAGCGGCTGAATTTGACCTGGCTCAATAGGAGATCTCAGAATAAATCTTACAAACTTCTAAGGCATGAAGTGAGGATTAACGATGATCACTGTTGTCCAATTAACATATGATAAAGTTTATTTAACAAAGTTATCGTGTGAAAGTTGTTCCTTATTAGTGGGCAATCCATCAGGAGTATGACAGCACATGTTCGGACGCAGTCGAAGAGATTTCGTCTTACGCCAAACACCAGAGTACGATGGGTTGCCTGCCAATCAGGGACAAATGACACGTGTAACTTCAATACATGCAATTTCCCACCACATGTACATCCGCAAAAAGTGATTTTCTTGGACACAACTACATGCCTTCCAAGTTTGTATAATTTACTCTGAGACATTCTTTTCGGCTACTGTCAAACCTCGCCATCGTCGGGTCTCGAACACTAAAACCTTTTGGACAACGGTGTTGAGCTGAGCTGTCACAATGTGTGCGGACCAACGGCGGATTAGGGTCCAACCACCCTTGCTGTACAAATGACTGAAGCAATGTTAATAAACATATTTGACCAACTATAGGGCGCAGATGTCGCGTCAAATTGACAGAAATGAATAGACAATTTTACAGAGGAAGTCGTACCTGTTCCTTGAGTGCACGATGCACATCAATTCTTTACGTTATCAGGCGAGAAGCAAAAATTTTCATCTAAATAGTATACGAAAGCAAGATGTAGTTTAGTTATAGGAAAGATATTTGATGGCCTGCCACCAGTGACCTGTTCCACTCACGCACTGTTACCTGAGTCATAACTGATAAGTGATTCAAGTATGTTGGGTTATTTACAGAGGAGCCTTTCGACAAATTTAAGTGCGCGCACTTCAATTTTGCAAACACAAAAGTTGGGTTTAATGACTCGGCGCGCACAATGAGGGCAGGTATGTAATCTACATGCGGAAGTCGTCCAGAGTATTGTCTCGCCCGTATTTGCTGCACGGAAGCACCTGCAAAGCTTCGGGGCGATAAAAGCAACCTTATCGGATTTTACAGCTAACCCAACGGTTTACTAACAGGTGTTAGTAACACCTACGGGTAAATGGCTTCATGGAAGAATAGAAAGTCGCTTGAAATTTAAATGTCGACTATGATTGCCACCTACGTGCGAGTGAATCGTAGAAGTGTAAATGGCTTAACGCTATGACTGCGGAGACCCCGATGTATGTGCTGAAGGATGTGTCAGTAAATGCATTAAATTTGATAAAAATTCTGAAATTCATAAAATTTGTGAATTAGTGAAATATTCTTCTATTATCTTTCATATTTTAAATTTCTGCCACTTATGTACATTAGACCATGTTCAGATTTATGACATTTTTTAACACAGTACATCCGCCATTGCTAATGGTTGTCATATGGATCGACTCACATTACTCTACGTCTCAAGATACTTTTGTATGTGAAATTGAGCTTCTTCAAATCATGACATAATGCATAATTAGTTTGAGTTGATTTCAGTGAACCTTTCTTGGGGAAATCGATAAATTTGAATCAGAGCTGAGAGAAAAAAGAAAATGCACCCTAACGAGAGACTCTCAATCTCTCAAATGGTTACATTCGTTTTAACATTTTGAGACGTATGTTGATAGAAGTACATTTCTGATGGTACAGTACGGCTTCCTCGAGCATCCCACTATGGTGACAACCTTTTCTACGGGATTAAAGAGTTATTGCTTTACTGTCTTCTACACACGAAGGGGGCAAAGAAGAATGCGACCAGTACAAACTTCTCGATCCCTGTAGCATCTTCGGAGTCTTTGATCGGAGTGGTTTTAACCCCTTCCGCCAACCCTGCACTGCTTTCCTTCATTTTCATTTTAAAATACTTCATAAAATATATTCGATTTGTAACAGTGATCACACAGAAATAAAAAGTGTCGTTTTTTGTGTTCAGAACGTGGAATCAAAAAGAAATTACAAGCGACAGGAAATGGAAAACTACTAAAAAAGGGACTAAAGAGAAAATGATTGCACTTTAAGAACATAGTTAATTTAATCAGTGGTTTGAATGGAAAGAAATTTTAAATACTTTTCAAATAAGTCAAAGAAATATTTCTGTTATTTGAATATGAAGCACTGAATACGTAGGATTATGTATTCAGAAACAATTATGTAATGCAAATGTATTGGTTTTTGATTTGTAAGCCATTTAGGTGTACATCCCTCTCGTACGTGTCGCTTCTGCAGTGGCGCGCGCGCCGTGTGCTACTCACCTGGCGGAGTGCCTGCGCGAGGGCGGGCGCGCGGGGGCGAGGCCGGTGGCGGGCGACGGCGTATGGGCGTGGGCGTTGGCGTGCGCGTGGGCGGGCGCGGGCGAGCGGGAGCGCGAGCGCGAGCGGGCGACGCGCGGGGCGGCGAGGCCGGGGGCGGTGCCGGTGGAGCGGCGCTGCGCCGTGGGCGTGGGCGTGGGCGAGCGGGAGCGCGACGCCCCCCTGGCCGCCGCGTAGCCCGGCACCAGGCCGCCGGGCGCGCCCACCGTGGGGCCTCCGCCGCCTCCGGAGCTCACGCTGGACGCCGACGAGCGGCGCGTACGCGGCGGGGACCTGCGGATGGGGGAGAGGGTGCTTAGGGGAAGAGCGACGCTTGGGTGGTGCTGGCGGCACTAGACAAAATTCGGCGAGCAGTCTGACTATACTGCGAGCCCCCTGTCGGACCATTTCACGGGCCATCCGGCGAACCACTCTGCGAACCATCTGGCGTATCAACCGGCGGGCCATACGGTGTGCTGTTACATAGGCCATCCCTTGGGCCATCCGGCGGGCCATCCGGCGGGCCATCCGGCGGGCCATCCGGCGGGCCATCCGGCGGGCCATCCGGCGGGCCATCCGGCGGGCCATCCTGGCGGGCCATCTGGGGGGCCATCCGGCGACGGGCCAGCCAGCGGGGCATTCAGCAGAGCTATGTGAGCTGGAGCACTGTAGCCGGAGCGCTAATTTGCCATCTTCGGGCGTCGAATACAGGTTGTTCTATGTTGAGAGTTTGGAATGGGTTCACGCCAGAATGTTTCTGGGTTCTTCAGTTACCCCCAGCCACTTCTCTTTCCACCGCTACTCCATAATTCATAACATCATAATCATCTCTCAAATCACTCATTCATTCCATACATGAAGGTAAGACTTATGTATGGCATCATAATAAATGATAATTCCATTCATTAAGCCACCTGACGGTCCACCAGTCAGATCCATTGATGTACAATCCATTGATGTACAATCGGTTTTTGATAACCTATGTATTGGTCCATTCACGCGAGCATCAGTTGAACTATCCGTTGAAACTTCTTGTTTATTGGCCATTTGATTGCGACATTGATTGGATGATTGTTCTGCTTCTAACTGAAAAACTTTGAGTGTCTCCATTATTGATAAGGAAGCAGTAAAACTCCGACAGACCTATTTACAGATGGAGAAAACTTCGCACCTGTTGCACTAGGCCAGAACCCGAAGAAGGGGCTTACTCACGTACACAAGCGCACGTGCTTGCATGTCCTTTTCTACAATTGTAATTGATACGTGACCTTGCGAATCGCGATAAGGGGAAAGAGCGCGATGCTGGTCGACAGGAAGCGGGCAGAGATCCAAGAACTTGTCCTTGTCGTTTATTTGAATAAAAATCGTGATATTCATAGCAATTTTTATTCCCTTGTGGAATACTACTGAGAATCAAAATTAAACAATCATATAAGTGACAGGTAACATTGGTCTGAAGACGGATCACATAACGTGAATATGTCAAATTTGGAATGTGTGATCCTTAACGGTCACATGTGAAACCAATGTTATGGACTTGAGTGCTTCAAAACGAGAAACTTAGACAAAAAATGTTTGTGAAGGATATTGAAACCCGTTCAAGCAGAGAAGCTGCAGGAAAGTGTCATTAATAAATTGGAAGCGTTCTATTTAAGAGTACACAAAGTCCAACATTTTATTTAATTTTATTCTTATGTTCTTTATAATATCGTCAATATTAAATTTAAACTTTTACTTCGTTACTGTATGCTACTGGAAACACTCATAGCGCATCCTATTCCAGTAAATCTTGTCTTGATTCCATTTCGTAACAATAGCGTTATCACATAGAAAAATATTGCAGTTCCTCCCACTACACATCTATTTCCATTCCTACGTTAATTTCTTTCACAGCTTACGAATAGTAGTCCGAGTGCGCATGGGAGATCGCTTGTGCAATGTCACCAACAAACTCCATCTAGACTCACGTAGTTTTCTTTGCATTTAAAGCAGCTATGCTCTCACCTAAAATCACAGGCATCGTATACGCTCACGACAACCGCCATTCCACTGCTGCACTGCCACTCAGAAATTCGAATGCAAAATTAATTCCTGCGGAGTACTGTATATTTGACGGGTAGCTGTTGGCACGGAAACGAAAGGGAAGAGAAAAAATGAAAAGGTGTTTTTCCAGAACGCCGTCCGCGAAGCACCTTTTTCGTGTGCAAAACAGCGAATGTTTTATTCTAATAGGATGTGAAACTTCGCGAAACAGTGTGCGAAACATCTTTGGTGTATGGTGAGTTAAAAAACAGAATACACAACACGTGCGTGTATTGATTCGCATAGTTGTTACGTAATTTACTATTAAATATCTTACCGCTAGATAAGCGAGTTTGATACAAAACGACGCGTGCAAGAATATCTAGGCTGAACATTTATGTTTTATGCTTGCTCCTATATTTTTGCCATTTGTATTTATGATTTTTCGTGGACAGTTCTGCCCTCTGTGATCTACCAAGGAATCTGATTATGTAGCTTGGAAACACTATTTCTTCCTATGATTGTTTACTATCAAAAATGTTCTGAAAGAAATCAAGGCAGCCACGGAACTTGTACTGCAGGTCAGAAAATAATCTGGAAAAACGAGAAATTTGTGACTAAACGACTGCAGATAAAATTATGACGGCCAGGTTACGTGACAGAAAAGAAGGCTAATTACTTCTGTGCATCAAGCAGCACCAATTAGCTCGCCCACACTCCGTGAAAACGTTCGCTTTATGTAAAAAATGTCAGTCAAACTGCCTGCTTTGACGTTATCGATGTTGGGACCTGTCACCCGGTAGGACTTAACGATCGTTAAACCAAGGCGATCAACTCCCACTACTGAATGGACTGTGGTCTTTTATCAAGTTATTCTCCTTCTGAATGCTGGCTATACACCGAATAAGAACAATTCATCACGATTTAAGATGAAAAAGCTTGACATTTCCTGACGAATGAAATATCTATATCTTGCTTGCAAGAGCAAGAAAACTTACGAGAACGTAACACTGAGCCACGTTGAGGAAATAATAGCAAGCCGCATTCGGCTTAGAGACTTTCATTTATTTTGTATTCATTCATGCAGCGTGTTAGCAAAGAGCTGCTGTTTATTTAAGTTGTTTTCCTCAGAACCGTAATAAATAAGAACCGCACAGCGCCGGAGCGCGTACGGTCTGGATTGCAAAATCGCACCTCGGCACCCCTGAGCGACCGCAGACCTGCCATTTCCAATCGTTCCGCCTCTCTCACGGTTCCGCAGCGAGTCACCCACCACTCGGTAAATAACGCGGCGGAGGAGGTGTTGACACAGAACTCTCGAGATGATAGGTGCTACGTTGTACTAAATGTGAGCGCATACTCCGCACAAAGCCAGGCGTTACGTCAGCCGGCCCCGGCGGCGGCCCGCGGAAATCTGCGTACGTGCGAGCGGAGTAGGCATTACGCGCGGGGCCGGGCGCGCTTGCGTCGTTGAGGCGGTGCCCCCCGGCGACCGCTCGCCAGACAAGTGGCGCGGGGCGCGGGACCCTGTGCCCCAGCCTCGACCCGAACCCCGGCCGCCGGCCAATCTGCCTCTCGCCGGCTGGCCGGGCAACGCGCCGCGCCGGGCCGGGCCTGGCCTTGGAGACGAGCCTCGCAATGTTCCGGCTTGGTGGAGATAAGATTTTCGGTTGGCTAATGTACAAAAATCTCGACTCCTGGAAAAATGTATATCTACAAATGTAAGCTCGAGTCTGATTAGAAGATTTTCTTATCAATTCTTGCCAAAAACCCTTTTTTTCTTCTGTGTTCAGAATTCAACTTGTATATGACTTAGGATAGGGATCTCAGAATTAAGAAAACGTGCACAGAACAGTTCACTCCGTAGCACGTCATACACACTTTTTAACTGTTTTTGACATAAATAAAATTTAGAAAATATATTAAAAAGTAATTTTTCGTACATATAAAGATGTTTGTACCACATGCTGGTCAGGATGTTTGTAAGATTTAGAAAAAAATCTTATACTAAATAGAAACGCGACCTTCTTAAATCATTAAACCCATAATTTTTCAATTTCTTACACTTGCATTGGACAAAACATTTCAAATAACTGAACAAATCCGTACTGTTGTTGAAGTGGATGAGTGGATGCAGTTAAAGAGAATTCCACTCACTATGAAAACCGAAGGTACAGCAAAATGTAGAATTTTGTTTTTTGTCTATAATTGTTATGTAAAGTGGTTAATCCACTGCGTAAAAAAAATCAAGAAAAATGGTGATATTTAAAGTGTTGTTTATACGGATACTGTAAGCATTTCTTAAACCAAGGCAAAATATTGTTGTTTCAACAATACAGTATCATGTTAGCGTGTGACTCATGTAGTGATATTTGAACAATGGCCATGCCAAAAAATCTAATACTTCTTCAAGAAAGGTGCGTATTTGGTTCAAATGTCATGGCGAGAGTAAAATTCTTCACAGGGGAATGTTGTTTATATTTCAGTATTGATTTTAGCGGAAATAAATAATGACTGTGACTGATGAGCCGTCTATATTTCATTCATTTAGGGGAACATAATTTTATACGCATTGGCACACATTTGTTCAGATTAGCGCAATAGCTCAGCATCTAGAATTCGGCTGTGCCACACGAAATCAAACATATTCAAATTTAAAGGGCATAGCCATTAATATCTCCGTAAACGGTGCTGTGTGTTAAATTTCCAACCGAATAACGGTCTCTTGTCTCTCCTGCATTTCCGCCTGTTCATAGGCGAATTCTCTTCTTACAAATTGCTTTGGCTTCTTCACAGGAGTCCATAACTGCCCAGACGCTCACTTGATGACAGGTACCACGTTGTTAAGGAGTCGTGAGAAAGTGAAACTCCAGAGAAGCACTTCACACATACTCCATGTTTACTCTGAGTGTACTCCAGTGAGTTCTCTTTATCTCCTCGAGGGATTCAAAAATATTCAGGAAGCGATGGGTTCATGTGAGATTTAGGTTACAACCGCTGAACTGCTATGCGAAAGAAATGGCTTTCAAGAACGTGATGCACGAGTTTTTTTATTCAAATAAATTCGTAATATAAACTATAAACGAAAAAAAAATGCTTTCTGTAATTATTTCAAAATTACAAAATTCACAGACAAGTGAGTAAAACATACTCTTTCCAATTGCATGTCCTTTCAATTATGTTTGAGTGGTTTAACATTTTACATTTTTGCTCTTAGAGGCAATTTTGGTGTTTTCCCTGTATGTTGTTGAATGTCGTAAGTTGTAGCATGTTCAATTTAAAACTATCATCTATTAGTCTGAGCATTGCATTTGTCGAAATTCTCAGCGACGCCTGAACCTTTTTACTCTTTCTCCGATCGCTTATTGACAGTTTGGTAACATTTGAAAAGGCCTGGGAGGGAAGAATTCTAATTGCTATACATCTGGATGGTACATAACGTATGTGATAAATACAAAATATATAAAATATACATTTATAGTGAGTACTTAAAAAGTAATAAATTACCTAATAAAGAAATAAGTAATGTTGTGCTTACAGTTAATTCGTTTAGAAAATAACCTTCCAATTTGTGTCCGAGAGATCGAAGTTTCCTCAAGATGGCCTACTCGCATACAGTTCCTCATGGCACAAAAATGCAAGATACATAATTGAACAGATCTGAGTCACTTGCAGAGTAGAGAGAGGTGGACGGCAGAAGAGAGCGGATAGATGGGAATGACGAGGACAAGATGGTGAGGCGGAGACGGGAAGGAATTGTGGCGGGCTATGTTGGGGAGCGATGAAAAAAGGTAGAGCCAAAGGTGAACAAAATGAGGTGGGGTAGGTGGGGGCGCCTTGGCGAAGACGGAGTGGCTGGGAAGAGTCGACGGGAGGTACGTGGGAGAACAGTAGAGATGAGGTAGGTGTGAGAAAGTGGAGAATGGGTAAGAGGGTAACAGTGGAAGTGGGGTAGGTTGGTACATTTGAAGTGGGAGACAGTGGAGGTGGGTAGGTGAGAACAGTTGAAGTGAGGCAGATGGGCGACAGTGGCGTAAGTGGAAGACAGTGCTTCAGAGGTGGGTTAGGTGGGAGACATTGCAGTGCAGGCGAGGTGGATGAGGACAGTAGAGGTGGGGTGGGTAGCGAAGGCGTAGGCGGTAATAGACAGTGGGAGTGGCAATGTGGTTGTTGTGAGATGCGAGGGAAGCGTAGTGATGGTGGTGGTGAAGTTGAGACGACGCAGGCGGATAAGTGGGAGACAATGTAGGCGGGGTAGGTGATAGAGGTGGAGGCGGTGAAGGAGGTATGGAAGTGGCGGGCGGTGTGGTTGTTTATAAGATGCAAGGGAGGCGTTTTGGAGGTGGTGGTGGTGGTGGTGGTGGTGGAGTGGTGGCAGCGGAGGCAGCGGAGGCGGGTAAGTGGGGGACAGTACGGCGGGGTAGATGTACGATGCGGATGCAGCGATAGAGGTGTGGAAGCAGCTGACAGGGTGGGTGTTGTGTGAAGCGAAGGAGGCTTGATGATGGAATGAAGGCCGTGGTGGAGGGGCATGTGGGAGACAGGGTAGGCGTGCTAGGTGAGGGAGGAATAGGTGGGTAGGGGAAGGAGGAAGCGGTGATGGCGGTGTGAGAATGGCGGGATGTGTAGGTGTGAGATGCGAAGGAGGCGGTGGGGTGGGGGATTGGGTAGGTGGGAAATGCGGGGCTGGCGGGGGGCGGAGACGGTGACAGAAGAGTGGGAGTGTCGGTGCTGTAAGATGCGAGGGAGGCGGTGGCGGTGGGGGAGATGGGGTAGAGACGAGATTAGCGGAGGCGAAGGTGTTGATAGAAATGTGGTAATGTCAGGCGTTGTGGGCGTGTTAAGATGCTAGGGAGGCTTGGCGTGGGCGGAGTGAAGCCTGTGGACGATGGGAATAGTGTAGTTGAGGACAGTGTAGGCGTGCTAGGTTAGGGAGGCGGAGAAGGTGATGGAGACGGTGGGGTGGGGAATTGGGTAGGTGGGGAACGTGGGATTGGTAGAAGAGTGGTAGTGGCAGGCGTTGTGGGCGTGTTAAGATGCGAGGGAGGCTTGGTGTGGGTGGAGTGACGTCTGTGGAGGAGGGGTATGCTGGGGACAGTGTAGGCGTGCTAGGTGAGGGAGGAGGAGGTGATGGAGACGGTGGGGTGGGGGATTGGTAGAAGAGTGTGAGTGGTAGGCGTTGTGGGCATGTTAAGATGCGAGGGAGGCTTGGTGTGGGTGGAGTGAAATCTGTGGAGGAGGGGTATGCTGGGGACAGTGTAGGCGTGCTAGGTGAGGGAGGCGGAGAAGGTGATGAAGGTGTTGGGGTGGGGAACGTGGGATTGCCAGAGGAGTGGGAGTGGCAGGCAGTGTCGGTGCTGAGGGACGCGAGGGAGGCGCGGGCGCGGACTCACCGGTCGTAGGTGACGGAGGAGCCGGCCATCTCGACGCCGCCGCCGGCGCCGGCCTTCATCATGAGGCGCGCGTTGAAGGGCGACCGGTGCGCTGCGGCAAAGGAGCGCGAGTCAGCGCACGCGCACACGCGCACACACACACACACAACACAAGAACAACGCAAAGCGCACACAGCGCTTAAGAAACAAGAGAATCGAGAATAACAGAAAACCGATCTGAAAGAATAAAACAGATGAAAAAAGGAAACAAACAAACAAGAAACAAAGGATGAAAGTGATTTGAAAGAATTATTCAAAAGAGAAAACGTGAAACTCTTTGAAAGCAAACCAAAATGTAATATAATGAAAAGGAATTAGCAAGATCAAATAATTTTTAATTAAAAATAATATTTTACTTATTAAAAATGAACTCCATCGACATTTGTAAAACATCACGGAAGATATTTCGAGAAAAGTCACGTCGAAAGGAGGTTGTTGGCCCTTACAAACACAGGATATAAATTCAACTCCTTTACTAACGGTGATGGCAATGTGTGTTCTAGGGAAAAGAAAAAAAAAGACCGCGTCGGACAAAAGTTCTCATTCGTCCGGGCGTCTGAAGTCACCGCTAAGACCGACACAATCGGCGTGTCACTGTGGGACGGGCAGCCTTGGCGGACAGGCGGAGATAGATCCATGCGACAGATGCACACGCGGTGGCTGCGAGCGAGATGCTGCTCCTCTCCCTGCTCAGGCGGAAACCCGAGTACTTGTGTGACGCGCTGGACAGAAGGTCCTTCGTCTAAAGAGGCCGAGATCACGTTCTCTGTTCTTACTGCTGTCTGTCAGCATTGTTTTGTTTATTCGAACAAAAGGACATTGAAATCGAAATAAATTAATTCAATTTATTTTAACATTCGATATTTCTTTCTTAGATCAGAATTACAAACAAATCGTACCAGAACCTTGTGTGTTCTGCACTGGCACGATCTGGTACGATCACTCACCCATCAACTAGAAGTCGGCAACATCTACCAGAATATGTTAAGAAATAATTCTTACAGTTATTTTTTCAGGCTTAATGGAGTAATTGAAAATTATTACGCTACAATAAAAATATAATGTCTTGTATCCCCAAAAACAAGTGGTGGCGGAAATCGGTGGAATGGCTTCCAAACATTCTTTCTTGAATTCCGTGAGTTATTTCTTTCATAGACATAATTCTGGTATATGTTACCTGTGATTATAGCCTCCGTGAGCCAAAGATGGAAAACCAAGCTAGTGCTAATGGCTACTGGAGTTGTTTGTCTACACGTGATACTGGATTCTGCCCCGCTTAAGACCCAACGAATAAGTGAATTTGTTTTCAATTATTCATATCGCCTAGTAAATCTAAGTATGGATTCTCTTAAACTTACCTGCGAGTATTTCGACAATATTACTACAAGAGAAGGAAGAAGAGGAAGAATAAGAAGAAATGAAGGACCAAGGTATGCGCGAAGTGAAAGTGAACACTAACTTATTTTATTAACAATTAGTGAGAAGTAAACGACACATGAAATGCATTTTCTGAAATCATAACGATTAAATTAACGTAAGAGTGAAAGGGGCAAATGCATTTTTACGATTCTGGGCTGTTAATGTGCGAAGCTGCTCAATCTACTTCGTGACCACCGCCAAGAGTCCTGCACCCACGCCGCTGGGAGCGTCTTCTCGCTCGAGAGGACACGTACGCGGGGGTTACAACAAGATGAAGAAGAAAACGAAAAAGAAGATGAAGAAGAAGATGAAGAAGAAGATGAAGAAGAAAACGAAAAAGAAAACGAAAAAGAAGATGAAGAAGAAGATGAAGAAGAAGATGAAGAAGAAGGAGAAGACGAAGGAGAAGACGAAGGAGAAGACGAAGGAGAAGACGAAGGAGAAGACGAAGGAGAAGACGAAGGAGAAGACGAAGGAGAAGACGAAGGAGAAGACGAAGGAGAAGACGAAGGAGAAGACGAAGGAGAAGACGAAGGAGAAGACGAAGAAGAAGACGAAGAAGAAGACGAAGAAGAAGACGAAGAAGAAGGAAGACGAAGGAGAAGACGAAGGAGAAGACGAAAGGAGAAGACGGAGAAGACGAAGGAAGATCTGCGCGAAGTGCAATTGAACAGTCTCTAACGTATTTTATTTGCAATTAGAGAGGAGTGAGTGATACATGAAATGTATTGTTGATGACGATGGATGCGATAATGATTAAATGAACATCAGAAAGATAGGGAAAATACATTTTTACAATTATTGGACTGTGAATGTACGAAGCTGTTCAAATTCACTTCGCGCCCTTAGTCAAAGTCCTGCCCATGCAGCCGGGAGCGCCCTCTGTGTAGAGAGAGCGCGTGAGCGCGGGGGCGTGGCAGCGTGCAGGCGCGGCGGGGCGCGGCGTCCACTCACCGGTGCGGCAGCGGCACGGGTCGTGCTTGTGCAGGTAGTGCGCCAGCGTGTCCCATCCGCCGCCCACGCGCACCATCACGTGCTTGCGCAGCACCTGCGAACACCCAAGAGCGCCGCTGCCGACTCCCGTCTCCATGCGGGGCGCGTCGCCGCCACACCCCATTGGTGTGCGAGGCGCCACGCGCAGTCGAAACAGAAGGCCGCCTGCATTGTGCTTTTTGACGTCAGAGATGGCGCGGACAAGCGTCTTCCGGTGGCGCAAGAGGCGCCGTTGTAGGAAAATGAACAATTGCACGAAACACGGACGCTTTTTTGACATTGTTGCCAGTATACCATTCATTTTTCTAGAAGGAGACAGCCGCGAGATTCTGTCATCCGGCGACATCAGACCAATTGCAGAATAAACTTTCTATCCGAGTATACACTACCATGAACAGAATGATAAAACAGTTCAATAAAACAGAATGATAAGTACAGTTTTCTACCCTTTGCTTAACTCGTTAACAAAAGAAATTTAAATAATCAAAACAAAACACTGAATAGATGTTTGCAACAACATTTGTTTTGTGTTTTTCAGAAGAATTGTGTTCTTTACACCCAAGTTTACGGGTTTAAAGACGATTTTTTAAGGGATAAAAAACCCTCCATACTATTTATTTTAGATGAAAAGTAAAGCCGGTTGTTCCATGTGGTAGATCCACAGCGTGTAAAATATCCTCAAGCCTAAAAGAAGCCTTTGACCTAAATTCAAATCGCATGTTTTGCCACCATATTAGTATCTTTCTCTCGTTGTTGGATGGTGAAAGCAGCGTAATGAAATGTGCATGTCAGGCGGAAGAGAGGGCCTAATGACCTGAGCCTGGTCACATAAAAGGCCATCATTGATTTTAATCATACCCTTTAAAATGACGGAATAACTAAATCACTGAGTGAAGCACTAAATATTCTTTATTTTATTCTCGTGTTTTATGAAATATAAGGTGCCTTTTTTACTTTGTATGATTGTGAGCTGATTGGGTATTGGGTGTCAAATTCTGAGCTACCTTCAAACTGGTTCAAATTGGCATTTTTGTACGAGTGTTTTAAGTTACAGAGTTAGATGTAAGGTTCTAATTACGAACATTCCTTTTTAGGATGACGTCTTTGCATCTGCACTAAGATATATGAGCACTACGCGCTTATTTTATTAGAGATGTTTTCTGAGAATATTAACCATCCTCGAAAATTCTGTTCAAATAAGAGATCGTACCTGTAGAGTAGCGTATGATGAACAAAGATAATATTATGTTCAACGTTTTGTCTGCTCTGAAAGATGTTTGGTATATTGGCATACTATATGTAAACTAGCTTCAGCAGCGTAGTACGTAGCATAAATTAGCGTATTCTTCGCACTGACGCAGTAGATTAAACTACGTTTGACCTTGTCGTAGTTGAAAGATTCTTTAATTCTCTTGTTAGTTTATGCAAAATACACTGAAAAGAAATATATAAACTAGCACACAATTCTCGGAATCGGAGCTGCGAATGCAGGAGTTGGTCTCACGAGAAAGGCAGGTCATACGCTCTCCTCGCCTCGTTCTGGAGAGCTCCGGGAGCCGTCTGAGCGCAACCAACTGCGTCAAACACTCATCGTCTTCATTACGACGATAAAATAATGTTCCGTGATGAGAAACAAAACACTTTTATTATGGTTCTCATTAATGGATTACGGACATTGCAACATGCATTTTGTCTTAATTTTAACGCACAGAAACGTGCAAATTATCTCATTAGCTGACTTTTAAAGATAATATAATTAGGTTCTTTTAAAACTGTCATTGCTAGAACGGTCTAATGGCCTTGAACATTCATTCAACGCGTTTCAACAACAACATTGATATCTCGTGCATTCACGTATGTTATATTTTTTTGAAACACTATCAGTTACCTGTGAAGGGCACCTGTTGCTCGTTAAAAGCAAATTCAGTTCTAGCAACAAGTTACCCAGTTGCTCTCATTAGCCAGGGACCCAGAAGAAGTTCCCATCGCATTACACGAAGCTTCTTTAAACGTGTTAGCAGCATGCAATTACAATTTGTAGCAGTTACGTCTGCACGTATCTGCACAAAGGACGTTGTTCAGCTGGGTGTGGTTCCAGCAGGCTGTGGGAACTTACCCGAACGAAGATGAGCATCTTGGAGTCGCCCACTCTGTACTTGCCCTCTGAGACTCGGATCATGGGGAACTGCACCGGGCACTGGCACTGCTCCACCAACTCACGCACCTGGGGCACACAGACAGAGACCTCATTGATGCACACAGCCAATACACACTACTCTCCTGAGATCACATTCACAAATAAAATCTTGAGCTCATGACAATATGTGATCTTATGCATGTATGTACGTATATATATATATATATATATATATATATATATATATATATATATCAGTATATACATATATATGAGTTTATATATGTACACTAAAATATATATGTATGTGTGTGTGAATATCATCTGCATGTGGTAAATAGGGAACACAATAATTTCTTGTATCTATATTTATACTTGTAAATATTTGCACGTTTCTTAATTCTGTCATCGGGCGATATCAGAACAATTGCAGAATGAAGTATCTATCCGAGTATACACTACCATGGACAGAATGATAAAACAGTTCAAGTACAGTTTTCTACCCTTTTCTTAGCTCGTTAACAAAAGAAATTTAAATAATCAAGGCAAAACAATGGAGAGATGTATGCAAACAAGAAATTATGTTTGCGTTTTTCAGAAGACTTTTGAACGCAATAGATACGAGGAAAATTCGTGGCCGCGCTAGGAATTTGGCATCTGACATCGTGATCATACAATACATTGTTCTTTTCTGACTCAAAAACTAATCTACTCAGCGAAGGGATTTGCATATCTAAATCAGGGTTTTTAAAGCTGTTGCAGGAGTTATCAGATGACAGCGACAAGATCAATAAGCGGGCAATGAACAGGAAAACGTAACAATTTTTAAACACTCTCAAAGTATGGCATTTTTACAAATATCGATGGTAATCAACATTTATTAGGATTGGTGAACATCAGTATAAAAAGTTCGCAGTTCAGTTGAGGTATTTTAGAGAAGAAAGTTAAAAAAAATAGCTTCCCCATCCATTTCTTACGACGTTTTTGTTGTTTCAGCATAAAACAATTAAACGCGTTCCTTCAAAATGAGTTAATTTTAATTAACTAAAACGCTAAAATACCAGACTTAATCTACAATATAATTTTACACGATGAAACATAATTTTACGTGAAATAACGTAAGTTAAAATGTCAACAAATAGTTTTAATTTTTGTAAACGGTTACTCTTTTTCAACTGGTAATTTCACTTTCCCAAGGCGTTGAAATTCTTAGAGCCCATGAACTTCCAACGATTACAACTTCCGCAACGATATCGCGTTTGCAAAAGCCTCGCGTTCCGACGGGGGCATTGAGGAGCCGGGCACCCGGCGGCGCCTCGGGTCGCCCGCTTGGGCGTTTGACCCCAGGGAAGCGAGCCGGCGCGGCGCGGCGCGGGGCGGGGCGTTATCCCGGCGGGGCATCTGCGCGCCCGCACACGCGACGTTGAAGGGGATGGATCAAGTTCAGTGGGATTCTCCGCGGCCGCCGCGCTCCCACGCCAGCCGCGGCGGGAGACACGCGCCGCCGCGTGTGGGAGACGGAACACGCCCGCGCGCGCACGGGCAAGCGCCGGTCCGGACGCGATACAGTTGGGCGGAATGGAACTGCCAGGGGGTATAGGACACGATTATGTTTCATCGTGTAAAATTATATTGTAGATTAAGTGTGGTATTTTAGCGTTTTAGTTACCAATGTTTCACATTCGCTTCTTTTAATTTTTTACATTGAACTTTTGTACACAAGATCCTAGGGTTGGAGTTCTGATGGTGGCAGGATTTTCGACACTAGCCACATAGCTAGCTTTGGAAGACGATTATATTGGCCGGCCGCTCTGGTCGGTAGTTTTTCGTGTTTTTTTTCGAGCGATACCAGGCGAATGCTGAAGCAACAAACCGGCCAAGGACCTTGCGCAATGTTTCTTCCTATTCTCTCCCCTTACACACATATTTAATTACACCTACGTGTACTACACATGTCCGCAGGCCAATCAGGATCTAAGAGCTTATCCCGGCTGGGGCAGTGCCCCACTTGTAGGAGATACTGGTTGAGCTTAAAGCTTGCCACATCTGCGTCGGTGTCACGCTGGAAGAAATTCTTGAAGGTAGAGAGCATGCAATCCGAGTGTAGATAGGTCACCATCCAGCAGGTAAATAACATCGTCAACTTCCGAGATAAACCATTCACTCAACTAACGGAACTAACGACCATAGCAGATGATGTGCCCGTAAAATCAATCAATAAGAAGAAATTTATAAAAACTTCGCAATATTCGTTTTATTTTTACTTCCATATGTTTAACTCCGCGAGGCGACGTGTAATTGCCGCCGAATCTCACCATTCAGTGGAGGGAGATCAGTGCCACCTCCCACGATAAAATCATGCCCGATACTTTAGAGAGTAATGACGACAACCATTGACGCGCCCGAAAACACGAAATAATCAGTCATCGATCAATCGATGTCGAAGTGTTCAAAACATAAATATAAAAAGTTTGCAGTTCAGTTGCGCATTTTCATTTTAGGGACGGAAGGTGCAAAAATAACTCATATTCCATAATAAATGACATGGTTTTTGTAGTTCCCGTTTCAAAGTAATGAAAGATGTGTGATTCACGAATACAGGTTTTAAGAGTTATGGACAAAATCCCCTTTCACAGAAGTGAAAAGTTTAGATCGATTTATTGTAACAATTTATTATACAGATTTAGTACATCTTTCTTGACACCGGTGTTTTATGTCCCGTGTTGTTTTGTGGTCGATAATTTATTTTTGAATGATAGAAGTACTATAACAGCAAAAAATCTATTTTTTTCAGATAGATCTAAATAGAACATTCTTCAGACTAAAGGTAAAAAATAAGCTAGTCGTTTTTCGTTCATAAATGTAATTTACTAATTTTGTATCATCCAATCAGAGTAAAAATATTTTATTCATTATTCTGATAATTTTATTACAATATTAAAAAAATGATTAGAAAGCCCTGAAATAGTTTCTAAATCAATTAAAAAGAACATCGTTGATTGTAGTGTGATTACTACTGATTTTGATATTTTCATTGTGTTTTTAAATCTGGCGAAGGCAGAGGAGAAGACGGAGCTGGTGCGAAGGCAAGGCCACATAACATGGGCCTCGCTTCCCATTGCGGGCAGCTCCAGTTAGCTGGGCAACCTCTTCCACGCCACGCTGTTGTTTTGAGGTTTGCGGGTTAGCGGGAACAGACGGGAAAGAAGAACATGCGTGTGACCAACATAGCTACACTATATGAGAAAAAAAGGAAGTGGTTAAGGGACGTGAGAACAAGAGGATAGGAGAGGATGAGGAGAAAATAGGCGAATAAAATTGTGAAATCATAATAAAATTATGGAAAATGGAAGAAAAGGCAGTGTGAGGAAAACTAATGGAATTTTATAAGTGATGAGCAAAAATCCGTACGTTCATGCAATCATACGACGCTGAAGAATTACTACAAATTTAATTTTACATCTCACATTGTTTTTTCTCGGTAAACCAGTTTATTTGAATGAACTAATATTGGTCTTACATTATCAAGTAAGTTTGGCAGCTAGATGTACGCTTTGAAACAAGTATTACAACGCAAAAATGTAAACATAACACTCGGTGTATACAATGTTGCTGCACGCATTTTTATTTACTACAAATAATTAATACGAACTCCTTATCTAAGGAACGGTGTATTTCATAGTCGCGTACTTGTACCAAAGGCACGATTGTTGTACAGTTAATGTGATGTACTCAGAAATATTTTTCGTTCCACTATAAGATCGATTCAGTCTCACTGACATTGTTACAATTAGCCTCAATACATTTCTAATTCACGTTCATTTTCTTCGCATTTTTATTCCATCCATCTTCTTGCGATCTAACCTGTATTGTATTTAGATATACAGTTATTGCCTATGGTAGGCATTTGCAACTTAGTGGTAAACACTGAGAAAGAGAGTATTATAAATTACTTATATATTATAACAAATAATTTGTTTTATATATACATTTATCGTGAAGTAAATCACATAAATGCCGACCTGGATGGCCGAGGTGGCTAAGAGCGAGTACCGACTCAGCGCTTCGGTCCGAAGGGCCGCGGGTTCGAGTCCCGCCTTGGGCATGGCTGTTTCTCCCTTGACTTTGTGTGTTGCCCGCAAGAGTGTTTGTCTAGTGTATGGTCGAATATGCGTCCCTTCGGGATGTAAAGGGTAACCGGCTGTCGGCTGGATAAAAGCCCTAGGAAAAAAGTAAATCACATAAATAATTGTGAGTGAATTTATTATGCCTCCTTTCACGTTTAAGCCCAACCCTAGCATTTCCATTTCTCTTATCTCCGCCCCTTCGCGCAAAGCATCCCGAGCTTCGTACCTGCCTCTGCCCTCTTCGGAAGCGTCTCTCCGCGCTCGTCAGTTCGCATTACCTCCCTGGCTCGTCTCGAGCCGTCATGCCCTGTTACTCTTCCGCCAGTCGAGCCCCATCACCTCTGCATTGCCGTGCTGCGTTGCGGATCATCGTCCCGCCTCGTCCCATTCCCCCCTCCCATTGCCCCTCCCGCCGCCCCACGCAGGGAAAATCAATTGGCGCCCGTGAATGGGCGACAGCGGCGCAGCGCCTTCCGCCGCGATTTGCTGAAGGAGCGTCAGAATTTACAGCTGCCAGCAGGTCGGGCCTTGCTTCGCGATTCCTCGCACTTAAACTCTTCGTTCCTTTACTCTGAAGTTAATGTGAGTTTAAAAAGGGTTAAAGCTGTATCGCAAAGTTTCGTGATATTAAAGTTTGTTTACTAAAGGTTTCTGACGCGAATGAAACCAAACTTTCACGGTTATTAAATATTTGATTAGTCGACGAACGTTATAAAATGTGATGAAAAATAAAGAAGCACTGGGGTTATGAAATCAATTAGTTTTGAATAATTTATTTAATGTATTTTAATACTGTATTATTTAATTTTCTTTCGGTATTAAAAATATTTAGGTGTCTCAAAATTAATGTTACAGACTTTCAGGTAAAGAAAACATCTGATATCGAAAATGATCAGAAATATACAGATATCGAAAAGGGTCACTTTTTTTTACCAATGAACGTGTAGTGGAAACTCATAAACACTCATATATACGATTTATACCTGTGCCTCTGATTATCAATAATTTCCTATGAATGGGAGTTCCGCAGGACACGTTCTACCGCAGAAAAGGTGATTTAATGTCTCTACCAAACACATATGCATACAGTATTGTTTGACATTCAGGAGCATCTGTGTAACTTGCGTTTTATGAAATTTTACACTCTACGCTCATTGGTAAAAACTATTCATTTTCAATTTCTCTTCATGCCCTAGAACTTAAACGTTTATTCTCAGGCATCTGTATACAGTAGATAAATTAAACAATACCGAGTCAATGACAACTAAGAATATACGAGAGCAAAGTTCAGTATTCAAATGAGGTAAATATTCCCGATTTTTCTACACATTCTTTGTGACGTAATGAAGTGTACAAAATTCTTTGTGTTGAAATACATTCATAGTTTGTAGAAATTATAATTACGATACGAATAATAGGACGTGCATTATTGCAAGTCGGGCAAAGGCTACTGAAGAAAAACATCTGGCATATTTGCCTTAAATTATTACTTTTGTTTCAGTACTCTTCAAGCGGTTTTAAGTAACCTGCCAGTACGACTGGCGCAACACGTCCGGCGCTCATCAAATAATCTAGTTACTTTCCAAAGCTCCCTGATATATTGGGGGCTCTTCGAGGCACTTCATCTTCCCTCGCTGCTCTTTCCGCTCCGTGGATGCCCGCGGCGCCGGCATCCATCTTCCCGCGTCGCCTCCGTGTTTACGGAGAGTAGTTTACGTAATGTTTCGTGCGCGAGGAGAGTGTTTAAAAGGGCCCCAGGGCGGGCACGTTCTCCGGATGCGGCGGGTGGGGGCGGAAGGCGAAAGGGTTGTGTTGAATAAATAAGAACATGGGCGGAGAGGGAGGAGGGGATTGGTGGCGGGAGGGGGCGGGAAGCCGGACGGCCGCGGGTTCGACCCGTGCGCGGTCGCCACGGCAACGCGCCGCCGCCGGCGGCGCCTGGCGCACGCACAGTGGGCGGCGGTGGCGGCGGCAGCGATGGCGGCGGTGGCGGCGGTGGCGGCGGTGGAGGCGGTGGCGGTGGCGGTGGCGGTGGCGGTGGCGGTGGCGGTGGCGTGGCGGCGGCGGTGGCGGTGGCGGTGGCGCGGCGGCGGCGGTGGCGGTGCGGCGGCGGCGGCGGCGGGCGCGGCGGCGGTGGCGGTGGCGGTGGCGGTGGCGGTGGTGGTGGCGGTGGCGGTGGCGGTGGCGGTGGCGGTGGCGGTGGCGGTAGCGGCGGCAGGTGGCGGTGGCGGTGGCGGTGGCGGTGGCTATGCGGCGGTGGCGGCGGCGGTGGCGTGGCGGTGGCGGTGGCGTGGCGGTGGCGGTGGCGGTGGCGGTGGCGGTGAAGTGCGGCGGTGGCGGTGGCGGTGGCGGTGGCGGTGGCGGTGGCGGCGGCGGCGGCGGCGCGCGCGCGCGCGCGGCGGCGGCGCGGTGGCGGTGGCGGTGGCGGTGGCGGTGGCGTGCTGCGGCGGTGGCGGCGGTGGCGGTGGCGGTGGCGGTGGCGGTGGCGGTGGCGTGCGCGCGCGCGCGCGGCGGTGGCGGTGGCGGTGGCGGTGGCGGTGGCGGTGGCGGTGGCGGTGGCGGTGGCGGTGGCGGTGGCGGTGGCGGTGGCGGTGGCGGTGGCGGTGGCGGTGGCGGTGCGGTATGCGGCGGTGGCGGCGGCGGCGGCGGCGGCGGCGGCGGCGGCGGTGGCGGTGGCGGTGGCGGTGGCGGTGGCGGTGGCGGTGGCGGTGGCGGTGGCGGTGGCGGTGGCGGTGGCGGTGGCGGTGGCGGTGGCGGTGGCGGTGGCGGGGGCGGTGGCGGTGGCGGTGGCGGTGGCGGTGGCGGTGGCGGTCGCGGTGGCGGTGGCGGTGGCGGCGCAGACGTCTACTCCCACCTAGGCTGCCTGCTTGTCTGCCCTGCTGAGGGCGCTCGCGATCTTGCTTCGGTCCCCTCGCGGCTCCCAGGGCCTTCGATCCGCCGTGCATTCCCGCCTGCCCCTCCCACCTCCCTTGCCGCGCGCTGGGATTCTTTTCACTCAGCACGCCACATCACCTGCTCCGATGATACCTTGCATTCATTTCAATACGCCTTCTCTTTGTGCAATTCAAATGTGAACTGAAACAATATTTTATTGTTCCGCGAGGATGGATTGTGCAACTGGAAACTACGTATTAGAACTTTAAATGAATTAAATTGATAGCCATAGCCGTTAGGAATGAGAAGAATTCTCCGATCAATACTAGGGGAATGCCGGAGAAGAACACTAACAAACGGGCACACTTACATGCACTACACTATTATACATGTTGGGAGACCAGTCAAGAGCTTAAAGGTTGCCTCGTTTGCGAAGGTGTGACGCTGGAGGAGATTCTTGGAGGTGGAAAGCATGCAATTCGGGTGTAGATAGCCATCCAGATGGTAAAGAACACCGTCAACTTCCGAGATAAACCATACACTCAATGATCGGGACTAACGACCATAGCAGTTGACGTGCCCGTAAAATCAATCAATAAGAAGAAATTTCTAAATAACTTCGAAATATTCGTTTTATTTTTACTTCCGTATGTTTAAAATTCTCGCAAAAATTAGGCAAGAATAGCCGACCTGGAGCATGAACTTGGTGACGAGCGTGATTCGGAATGTATTGTGGGCTGCATTTCCCCCTGCTCTCATCTGATGGTTGGCAGTAATTCAAGGCTGCTCTCTCACGCAGCAGAGTATCAAGAAGATCGAAATGTTTAACTCAATTGATTATATAATATATTAATGCAGCAAATAATGTTTCTTGAAATGGTGGATTTTGAAATTACATTATTTAAGGAAATTTAAAAAATTAAACTAATAAAAAAATATAAGTACCTGATTATTTACGTAAGTCTAGAAGAATCAATTATTTTCAAACTAAAGGGGCAAACAGCCATTTGAAGAAAAAAATAATTTTAACATTTCAACAAGTAAAACCTGTAAAACATTCTCTTCAGAATGCAATGTCACCAGCTTGAAAGTTTTTTTAAAAGGATTATATATATGTTTGGATTCATTATAAAAAATGGCAATTCTAGAGCCGTGTGTTTTCTTGATTTACTCGATTAAAAAACGGAATCAGTTATATGACGTAATTGCAAAATTCTTATAAAATTATAATGTCAAGGTAGATGCCGAGAAAAGCTGAGAAATTATATTGTATGATACACGACTAAGACATTTGATAAACTATTCTCATTACTCTTTTGGTTTTATGCGTTTGGCACCATGTTGTGCTGATATCCTAGGTCTCCAGATATGGTATTATAATGGGAACGTACGTAATTGGAGTCTGTGGTTGAATTCTCCTTATCTGTGTTTCTCATCAGATGCTGGAATTCCCACGTGATAAACACGCTAATACGAGACTGGCAGTGAGAAACACGTATGCACACCAGGAAGGAAACACGACCACTGAATCATCTCTCGGTTGAACACCTTTCTGTTTTAGGAAATGTCAGATGCGGTCACTGAGTTTATTCCCTTAGACAATGAAGCTATTTTTAAACAGCCCTCTGATGCCATTGAATTGTGAAAAAAAACTCGACGGATTTATTTCTGGACAAACGTTATGTTTTCAATCCATCCGAACGATTTCGACAAAAATAATTGTAGTACATCATAATGGAACTTACGTATCTGTGATGAATAAAATAATAATAGATTATTAGCCTTATTCTTTTATTATTAGCCTTTTTATCTCTAGACAAATACATTTTCAAACGTGGGCGTTTAATTATTTTCTCCATCAGCGTTTTCATTTTGTGCTAATATTGATTTACAAAAACACAATAGGTAAAATGTTATCATTCTTGTTTGGTGGAAGCTCCATTTGTCTACGGAAACACATTTACTGTGCCGACCTCATACAATGGTGGTCATATTTTAACATACGAGAGGAGCTATACATACATGCAATGTTTCAATGCCTCCTTTCTGACTATAACTCGAGCTGTGCAAACATATGTCAAAAGTCATGTGTGAGCGATGTTCTTTTATTGAAACGTTCGGATGGATGCTAGGAGGGGTCCATATGAAGCTGAGCTCAAATGGACAGAATCCATTTGAAGCTGAACTAACGTTTTTCTTGGTCACATTTTTCCATACCTTTCAGGAAAAGAAATAATACATTTATTTCGATTTAAAATATTTAATTAGGGTCAAGTTCAATTCAATAGGTTGCTTTAAGTCAATACTTTAATTACAAGTAGTGTTCACTCACTGCTAAGAATACTAGTAATATGAGCCTTTAAAACATTAAAAGACGAGAAAATAGCGATAAATTAAGGTTAGCTACACGATTCTGTTGTAAAATGTTTATATAATTTAATCAATTCCAGATTTAATTTAAGAAACAGTTCATCAGTGGAAAACTCAACCCTTCCTAGGCCCCCCATTGCTTTTAAGCATATATCATGACGCTCAACATATGTAAAATAGTACTCGTATCAGAAGTCTCGCTTCAGTGCATGAGCGCAACTAAATCCATAACTGCTCATTGTATGTTACAACGTGAAACATGAAAACACATCGCATGGGAAATGTGAAAATTAACTGCAATATTGTTTCCCGCAGCCCGCGCTATCGCGAGAGCACTGAGGACGACATTCACAGAGGGAATTGGTCCCGGGTTGGCGCTTGGAAGTCTGTTAATAGGCAGCGTCCACGGAGAGGGGGTGGGGGAGGGGCGGAGGAGGGGAGAGTGTGGGAGCGTGTGGGAGCGGGCGCATGGGACGAGGTATACGGTCGCCGCCATCAGGAGCGCTGCTATAACCTAAACGGCCGCACCGTTTGGGAGGCAATACGCGGAATCAAGAAGATAAGAGTAACGGTGTAGCCCGCTCTAAAAGGAGACCGTGTGTCCAGAATACGAGGCTGTCGTTTCCCTACAGGACAAGAGCCTTCTTTATGGATCGGATCGACCCGGGTCTCGACCCGTGAGTCGTTCTGGTCGAGGACTTCTGTTTTACGGGCGCAGACGTGGCGCCGATTTCGACATCGATCCTTTTGTTCCTGCTCATTCACGGCGCAGACGGGCGAGTTACGATGTAATAGTCATGAGGCGAGTAATTAATCTTTTCCTCTGATCTTGTCAAAGGCTGTCTCTGCCATACGAGAGGCGCTCTCAACGCAGCTTTGCAGCCCTTCCATCCCAGTTAAAAGCGCACTTTTCTTCATGAAGTTTCTTTTGTGTCTGGAGAGTGCTAAAATCTCTGAAAGGCAGGGAATGAGAGGAAAGCAAAAAAGATATCACTCCCTCGTCGGATATCGGTCTGCGTTACGATGAATTGTGATACAAGAGAGATTTTGAATACCCCAAGATTTTTTAATGCGCCAAGGAAATCAGAGAAAAGCTCATCTACTATAATAAGGAGCAACACAACACAAAGGAATGGAGTATAGTACATGACTAACAGCCGTATTAGTTCTCTGTAAGAAATCACACGTGTTCAAATTTAAGAAAACAGAAAAAAGTACTGAAAAGACTGCATGTATTCAGATTGCGGATATTCTGTGCATGAATGACCTGTACTAGTAATTTCCTTCAAAAATATTTCCCTGAATTTAATCTCTTCCATGCCGCTCAAAATGTCTACGAAAACGTTAAGCGTACATTTAAGTCAATAATAACACAGATATATATCTCGAGACGCCCTCAGAACTCATTCAAGCCACCACAAGCCAACTCAGCGTACTACAGAACACGCGAATCATTGATAGACTCGGCAACCACGATCGAAGTGAATTTGAACTATTACAGGCGCTCTGTATGCGGTGCAATTCCCGGAACCCAAACGTCGTAACATTTCAGCTCGTACTACAATACTGGTTCCCCGCGGTCGTGGCGGGCGAGGGGCGGTGCGGGGTGGTGCGGGGCGAGTGGGGTCGGGGGCAGTGGCGCCGGCGCCGCCGATCGATCGCGGGGGTGGAGCTGCGGCGTTTACGACACGCCTGCACGGCAGCCCCGCCCCCTCGCCGGCCGCCCGGGCGTGGGCGTGGGCGGGGGCAGGGGCGGCGGCGCCAAGGCGAAGGCCGGCTGGGCGAGGCGAGACGCGGCAGGCGCCGCCGTTCGGCGCGGGAAGACGCAGCCCGCGCCGCCTCCCCTTTAAACCTGCGGCTATCGATCGCGCACGCGGCCGCCGCGCGGCGTGCGGAGGTGCGGCGGCGGGGGCGGGGCCGACGGCGGGGGTGGCGGTTGTAGACGCGGCGGCAGGGATGGCGACGCGGTGACTACGGTGACGCTGGCGGTGTCTATGTCGAAGCCGAGAGCTGTAGTACAAGTGGCGGGATGGCTTTGACTATGACTGTGGAGGTGTATGTTTTGGTATCGCTGACGAGAACAGGAGCGGAGGCATAGGTGCAGGGGGCGTGGTGTTGGCGGGTGTGGCGGGGTACGGTAGGATACAGTGGGGTGCGACGGGGTGCGACGGGGTGCGACGGGGTGCGACGGGGTGCGACGGGGTGCGACGGGGTGCGACGGGGTGCGACGGGGTGCGACGGGGTGCAACGGATTGCGACGGGGTGCGACGGGGTGACGGGTGCGACGGGGTGCGACGGGTGCGACGGGTGCGACGGGGGCAGGCGACGGGTGCGACGGGTGCGACGGGGTGCGACGGGTGCGACGGGGTGCGACGGGGTGCGACGGGTGCGACGGGGTGCGACGGGGCGCGACGGGTGCGACGGCGCGACGGGGTGCGACGGGGTGCGACGGTGCGACGGGTGCGACGGGGTGCGACGGGGCGCGACGGGGTGCGACGGGGTGCGAATGGGAAGACAGGTGCGACGGTGCGACGGGGACGGGGTGACGGGGAGCGACGGGGAGCGACGGGGAGCGACGGGGGAGCGACGGGAGCGGACGGGGAGTGACGGGGAGCGACGGAGCGACGGGGAGCGCGATTGGGGAGCGACGGGGAGCTGACGGGGAGCGACGGGGAGCGACGGAGCGACGGGGAGCGACGGCGCGACGAGGAGCAACGGGGAGCGACGGGGAGCGACGAGGTGCGACGGGAAGTGACGGGGAGAGACGGGAGGCGACGGGGAGCGACGAGGAGCAACGGGGAGCGACGGGGAGCGACGAGGTGCGACGGGGAGCGATGGGGAGTGATAGGAAACGACGGGGAGCGAGGAGGAGCGACGAGGAGCGACGGGAGGTGACGGGGAGCGACGGGGAGCGACGGGGAGCGACGGGGTGCGACGGGAAGCGACGGGGAGCGACGGGGAGCGATGAGAAGTGACGGAGAGCGACGGGGTGTGACGGTGCGACGGGGAGCGACGGGGAGCGACGGGGAACGGCGGGGTGCGGTGAGATGCAATGAGGTGCTGTGGGGTGCGATGAGGAGGGGTGCGGTGGGGCGGGGTGAGGCTGCAGGGCCCTGAGGACTGCGTCAGGAGAGATAGGAGGGGAATTGTCTACCAATGCAGCGGGAGACTGCGGAGGCGGGGCGAGATAGAGAGGCCCTTTACAAGTGGCAGGGATGAGGATGGTTCGAGGATCAAAGCTGGGGATGGAGCGAGGACTGTGACAGGGATGCGAAATTGCATGGACAGGTGACACGGAGTGAGGAGGTTGGGAACTTCGAGGAGCAAGTATTGACGAAGCTCCCCCAGCCAAAGGTAGAATGGAAGAGGGAAAGCGCTGATATTACGACGATGTCGGATCCTGTCCAAACGCAGGTATCAAAACAGAGGGAGTGGTGTTTACTGAGAGATTGAACGGCTGTAATGGACTGGTGAGGAAGTCGTGAGTGTGAGGAACGACTATTTGTAATTGTTTGTGGTTGTCATTCCACTTTCGTCATTACTGATAGATATGATACAACGTACTGAAAACACGAGATGGCAATATACCGAAAAAAATCAGGAAATAGAACGTACAAGAGAACGTAGGATAGAAGCTGCAAACAGAAATATTTTACAATGGGAGTATTGATCGCGCGATTTTTCTCAGTTTTTACTGCATAATGAGTGCTCACGTTTTAATATAGGTAATTGAGCTAACTTATGAAATATTTGCTCACTTTCTTAAGTATATTTAGTAGATAATTCACGCAAATTGTTTGAAACGTGGTCAGTATTTGAGAAGATAACTTGAATTCGAATGTTGCTGTTTGTTATTCAATAGAAAGACATCGTATGTTCTGCATTTCTCAAAACTAAAAACATGAATTTCATATTACTCAGTTAAATTCGCTTGTACAGAATTTCAAGAGTTTGGTATATAAGCAGCTTCAATATGTCATCTGATGTGTTTTAAAGGAGCTTTGCTCTTACAATTCCAAATGGTAATGCAGGGTGAGTTTGTATTTGAACAGTTACATTTATACACTTCAATTACAGTGCCCATTCAATGGATGTACTTCACTTCCTTTTAAGGGAAGAAGCGATTGTTTTTGAACTTAAAGTTAAATGAAAAAACTTCCGACAGCCAGCGGCCTTAACATATTGGAAACCTGAAACACCTTTATACTGTAAGAAATAACTCGCCCTCTAATCGGTGAGCACGTGTTGGGTCTTCCCTGTCAGGGACCTAGGCGAACACGATCCACACGACCCGTCGCCTCACCCGCGCGATCTCTATCGAGAAAACAGTTAAACGCCCCTCGAGGAGTGGGAGGAGGACGCGCGCGCGATAAGGTATGCAGGCGGAGGGGGAGGGGTGGAGAAGGGAGGGAGGAGGAAGGAGGGGGCGGGACGTTCCTGACCAAGGCAAGCACTCCCCCGCGCCTCCCATGGGGCCGAGTGTCATTCGCGCACCGGCTGCTGCTGCTGCTGCGGCCTAGGGCGCGGAGGTGCTGCCCTCTGCAGGAAGCTCCGCACTCGCGCAGCCTCGCGCCGCCCGCAAACATTTTTCCGCGCCGAAAATCTATCGCGGGGGTGCAAGTGTTTTTCCACGTCGCTGCTGTTCGCGCTACTCTCGTCATAACTGGCTCAAGGATGTTTGCCCTTTCTTACTCGAAATCTGATTACGGGACCCTAGCGTTTGTATTACCAACCCATAGAGCACAGATTTGGACCGCAAATATGGTTGAATGTTGAAATCTTACGTAAGAACGTGTGATTATCTGAATTAACGGGTTCAAAGCTAAGGAAAACCATTTGAAAATAGATGTTTTAATTAACTAAATCGTCATTTACTACTGCTCAGGAAAGTAAAAAATGAGTTTTCTTGTCTTGATCATTAAAGATTTGAACAGTGCTACATTACATTTAACTATTTAAGTAATTTTCCTAGCAATCTACAGTGAGTATTCGTTTGTATAAAGTCTAACTTCAACAAATTATTTTATTTTTAATTTTTTCTTCCTCTTGTTTTAAATTTGTATCCATTGTGATGATGATGAAAATAAATCATGGAGTTTGATCTTAACAAAACACCAAGCACTATATTAACAACTTAAGTTACTTGGTTAGGTGACAGAACACACACGGATGTTTTATTTATATTCACATTGACCTCAACATAAATATTTTGAAAATACGAATTTATTCTAATGAATATTTATTAGATATCATTTATAATTTTTACTTGCCTGAACACAATTCATTATTACAGTAAATTCATTATTACCCGCTTTTCCTTGAGTAACAGCTTGGGTAACACAGTACATTTATTTTATTTTATTGGGAAGTCGATTATTCCTTCCCTGTTTGTTCAGTGGATCGTTGAGCGCGGCCTGCAGGTCGTAGGTTGAGCCCTGATCTAGGTGGTTGCCTTGTTTGTCTACGTGCAGGTTAGAATCGGTGGGCGAGTGCGATAGTAGGCCCGACCTGGCTCGCCCCTCATGGCAGTGCCCGCCACCTTGCACGGGTCACCCCGCCCCGCCCCGCACGCCTCCCCGCTCCGCCCCGCTGCGCTCCACGCAGTCCCGCCCCGCGCCGCCTCCCCGCTGCCGACCGCGCAGACCTTCGGCGCGAACTCTGGTTCCGACGCGGATGCAGCGAGCCATGTAACTGTTCACCGGTGGGCGATACCATCTCATTGTAACCCGAAAGGAACGGACTTTTACTGACATTTCCGAAGGCCTGCTACATCCTCATTGGGCGATGTTAGGCAATGTCAGGTGTTCTTAGCGATAGAGAAAGTTCTCATGCACAGAATAATTCCTAATGTATTTAGCGATCAGCCATTTTTGTCATTGACCCAATACTACACATATTCGTTTTTTGAGAACGATATATAAAACATACCGTAATTATCTCCACTACTAGTTATCAGGAATCATTTTAATGCACCGTAATTTTATAATTACAATGTTACTTTCATGTCTCTTTATTCAATACGATTTTATCGTATCTTTTTAATCGATAGTTCAGTCGAATTAAAATTCGATCTATCACTTCCTATTTAAGTATTAATTTTTACGATTTTTTTCTTTAATAACTTACGTAAAAGAGGGAGCAAGTCTTAAAAGACTGATGTTCACTTAATGCTCGTTGTTCACGTTGCATCCTCTGAAAAAGATGCTTTCTCTAATGCTGCGTGACGGCAGAGTAGAATTGCATTTCACAAAGCATTCGCCGAAAATGACATCCACGAGAAATACTAAACGAGTTTAAATTGAATGAGGGATGCGTATCCCGTAGTTTAAAGGGTAATGAATGAAGAATTAACGGAAGAGGTAATATTATTGGACACCAAGAGTTGAATAAAGATAAGTAACATTTAAGAGGAATGAAGGGACTGTAAATTGTCATCAAGCAAGTAATAGTCCCATTAAAATCATTAAAACGAATTACATTGTTCGCTGGTATTATGTAATTAGCAGTATCAACCCAGCTACAAACAGTGCTAATTAAAAAATATTCATTTTTAATACAAGAAATTTCAAAAATTAAGATTCCCAATATTTCGTCAATGTGCATAATTATTACAAGGTATACCTCTAAATACGAACAATGTCTCCCACATTTTTGAGGCGGTATTTACCCAACATTAACTCACTTTGTCATTAACTCCTTTCAACTGTTATCCCAATTCTTCGTATACATTCACAAACCCTGCAGGGCTCCGTTACTGAATCCGAAACGCGAGGTCTTCATTCGGTCATTTCGGAACCGTTCGTGTATCGCGGTCAGCGAGAGAGTCCTTTGTCAGTGGTTGAGTGTGGGAGCGGCTGCGCGGGAACCGCCGGCGCTCACCCACGCGAACGGCTAATGACCCGCTAACGGCACCGAATCATTAGCCGCACCGAATCCGCCACGCAACCCCCGACAATGCGAGAGGAGGACGGGGATGAACCATTGGCGAGGAAGAGGAACAGGGAGAAAGAAGATCAGAGTCGGCGGAGGAGGTGGGGTAGCTTCAGAAAGGAAGAGTGGCTCCTATCATCTTACTGACAAGCCGCTCCTCTCCCCCTTATTTCCGTTCGCATTTATCTCCATTTCAGTGTAATCGGTTTCCCATTGACACTTTTACTCGGATTTTCCATCTGGAATCCGTTAGTTCACCGCTTAAGGTTTTCGGAGCAACATTATGGGACCACGACCAAAAATTACGTAAAAACATTCTTAAAAAATTGTACCCCATCTCAGTATTATAGATTCTATTTTTTATAAACTCCAATGTAATGGCCAGCTCTTGAGGCCTTACAGCTTTTGAATACATATTAACAGGCACGATATCGCTATGTTCGTACCTTAACAGCGGAAGTAGATGTGATTGAAAAATATCATTTATAGCAGATTGAACGCTTTGAAAATGGATTTGAAAGGTTCCTTAAGAATGTTAGAAATTGTTGTAGGCAGGGTTATGTCTGTAGAGCACAAAGGCAAATGGGGATTCCGGTATGTCAGACGTTTTGACGAGGCAGCAACAGAAGAGTACAGTGTAGATATAGTACTGTTAGAATTATTTAATTTTTTTGGAAAGTCACTTGTCTGAAGGTTTGTTAGAATTCGGTATGGTTGCGTATGTAGGAAGGTCAATATTAACTTTGTGGCTTCATTTAGGTGGCGGGCGTGTTGAATTTTGTCTTTGTAATTTGGCAATTTCTTCTAAATAATGGCATTCTTGGTCAAAGTAACTCTTGTAGTACCATTCTCAGGTGAACACGACCCTGTATTTCTATTGCGTTCATTTAAAGACTTCTTTTCGAGTAACGGGCTTCAATGATGCATTTTCTAAATCTATTCTTCCCTGTGATGACCTTGTGGTCTTTGGTGAAATGGACGGCCCTGAAGATTTAGTTTCTAGTTCTTGCCATTGTTGAGTTCGTAATTCCTGTAGCAGATGGTGGGGATCTTGACTTATGGCACTATTTGTACTTACGCAGTGTTTGTTTGGCATGGAGTTAGTCTGATTAATTTGTTACCATTCCGCTTGTATTACATTTGGTGATTGTTGCCTTTCATCGGATGGTAGCTGCTCGTTTGGTTGTGGTAGTATTGGTGTGGGAGGAGAAATCAATGCGAATTTTGTTGTAGAAACGCACGAAGTTGAGGGAACTGTTGCAACATCTGTAACGGTGGTATTTGTTGCTGCTATAGTTATTGAAACAAAGCTGGCAATTTTTGCTGCTGCAGTTGCTGGAACATAGGAGGAAACTATTGCAGCTGCGGTTGTTGAATTATAACAGACGGCTCCTGAAGCAAGTTTAGAGGTTTCTACATTTCTATTGTTTTCAGATGTCTGTTCTGAGTTGTGTATCACATTTAAAGCACTACCAATACTTCGTTTCGTCGTAACTATTTCTGTACATATACTGTTTCGAAGTTAAGTTTTCTTTACACTGCTAGCACAAGAAAAACACTGTCACACTGTTACATTGAAACAGTTTCGGAGCACTAAGGATAGCCCCAAAAGGGATTATCACCATTCGGGAACTTGATTGCACAATGGTAGCGAGCGTATGTCTGGCTCGGTCGGAGGCTAACCGTGAACTTAATGATTTCTTCCCTATTTATAGTGTTTAAGATAAATTATCATTAATAATTTTATGGTAAACTAAAATATTTTTGTCAAATCAAATGGTGAAGATAATACTGGAAAAAATACTGCCAGTGAAAATACAGTTCTGTCACATTGTAGTCTGCAGGCTGAAGGTTAGTGAATACAGAATAGTAAATCCTGAGAGTAGAGCGACGAGAATACATATAGTATTCCTATCGTAGAGTAAAACAAAGAGTTAACGGTTCATGGGAATTTTCTCTTTCGGGCCGCAAGCGTTTACTTGAACGGGCGACACCGGCGCCAAGAGAGCATCGACCGGGCGACAAGTGCTCATTTGCGTGATGCCGCGGAATTTTAAAGGGAATGCGCTGTTTACATGCGGGGCTGTTTGTTTTCGCAGCTTGAAACAGAAACACTAAGTTCTTGGCATGAATCTAGAGACTTAGTGGTTCCGAATTCTTTGCTTTGATCTCGAATGCACAGTCGATAATGGACGTAAAGAAGACATAATCAGAGTATCTATCAGACTATCAAATAACTTCAAGGCACCATTGAACTTATTTGGGAATTGCGACGACCGCACAAAATTCTTTTAACCAAGAATATCAATAATTCTTTTTCATTTAGAAAAACGCAGGAGTGTACAGTTGACATATATATCAAATACATGAACATTGATATAACCCCGAAGATATAGTGAAGAAATTTAAAGAAGTTGATAAGAAAATGTTCCTGAAATAAGAGCATCTACCCGAAAATTCATTCTAAAAAACCTATAATATTATCATACATCTCATTTTTAATTTTATAAAACTTTATTTTTTCTTATTTTTAAATAATTCTAGCAGACACACACGCCCATGTTTTTGTAATGTATACGGAGTAATTTGAGACCTTGAAACAATGTGGAAATAACATCTGTGCAAGTGACTAATGCAATGCGCAAAAGTGCATGTGTGTCCACGGACATGTGAATGTGAACACATTCTCAGCCGTACCACTGATATTCTTTGTTCTCAATGGTGATGTTCGCTCCGCAGTAGCATCGTTTTGTTCTGTTATCTTTTCTTCCTTCAGATAGGATTGTGATAATTCCGACTAATCGCTGTTTTTATTATTTTTTATCTATCAGAATTAAAGACACGAAGAAAAATATCTGCCGTTTGTAATTCCTCTAACAAGGAAGCGATAAAACATACGCGCAGCGAAAAACAAGCGAAGCGAATAGCGTTGGCTTCCTAAAGAGTGTTTTGTTCGTGCCTTCCGTCACAATCCTTCATTGTTCCATCCACGCCAAGACAGCGAACGGCTCTTGAACGATAAAGTCCCGTCCACCGCCTTCCTAATGAGACGCGTCATTTTATCAGGCATACCGAGAGGCTTTTTGCGGGCGCACTTATCAGGCGCGCCGCCGGGGGCGTCTCGTGCGTGACGAAAAGCCGCTGAGTCGCTGAGCCGTTGAGCTCCGCTGCGCGTTCAAGTGGAGCGACGCGGCGCGTGCGGCCCAGAGCGGAGCGGAGTGGAGCCGCCCGGGCTGACGCTCTTCCGCTGCGCGCGATAAGACGGGCGCTCGCTACGGAAGAGGTGGAAGTGGTGGTGGTGGCGGTGGTGGCGGTGGTGGTGGTGGTGGTGGTGGTGGTGGTGGTGGCGGTGGCGGTGGCGGCGGCGGTGGTGGTGGCGGTGGTGGTAGTGGTAGTGGTAGTGGTAGTGGCGGTGGCGGTGGAGGTGGAGGTGGCGGTGGCGGCGGTGGCGGTGGCGATGAAGGTGGCGGTGGTGGTGGTGGCGGTGGCGGTGGTGGCGGTGGGGTGGCGGTGGTGGTGGTGGTGGTGGTGGTGGTGGCTGATGGTGGGCGGTGGCGGTGGCGGTGGCGGCGGTGGCGGTGGCGGTGGCGGTGGCGGTGGCGGTGGCGGTGGCGGTGGTGCGCGGTGGTGGTGGCGGCGGTGGCGGTGGTGGTGGCGGCGGTGGCGGTGGTGGTAGTGGCGGTGGCGGTGGCGGTGGCGGTGGCGGTGGCGGTGGTGGTGGCGGTGGTGGTGGCGGCGGTGGCGGTGGTGGTAGTGGCGGTGGCGGTGGCGGTGGCGGTGGCGGTGGCGGCGGCGGTGGCGGCGGCGGCGGAAACAACTTGAGGTGCTGTAGCGGCGGTTTCTCTAGGGAAGGAAGGGGTGAAAGTCCTCGTCTCATATTTTCTTTTTCTGAATATAGTTCCAAACATGAAGACTGCTCCACACACTCGGCATGCGCCGAGCTGTGAGCTAGTGCTCGCCCAATCCCGAGCAGCTGACGTGTTCGGCGAATGTTCGCTCCCTCTGATGTCTTCAAAAGACCGACACGCGGTGGGTAGGGCGAACCCCGAATGTTCGTCACTCGGGAAGTAGCAAGCAACTCATCCACACTACTCGGGATTCGGCGAGCGGTTGCTCGGTGTTCGCCGAATAACGAATGTGTGGAGGCGCCTTGATGGAAAGACATGGGTGAGCTACTGCACAACGTATCCGACTTCAGCCAATGCCCTTCAGACATCGGTCTGCGTCACAATATTAGCGGGAATTTTAAATTCAGCCAGATACCAACATCACACTGCTACAAGCCTCTTATATACCTTCAACATAATTTTTGGTTGATGATAATCAGTCGCTCTCCATGCAATATGGCGGCCAGCGACTTATTTGGCTTTTCATACGCTAGATGATCCCGTCCTTTCTTGAACTGACATCAATATCTGCCATTTATGCTGGCACAACTAGATTTTATACTGGTTTATTGAGTGAAGATTGATTATGACACTAGAAGTGTCGCATTCCAAACAGATTATCTAGGCAATGGGCGCGTAAATTTTAGGAACACGCGAGTTTAAATGGATTAGAGCACGCATTGCAAAATACTATGTTCTGCAGCTGCGAAAGTGCTTTAAATGGACAAGTGGCTTCAAGTGGCGATGACACTTGATGGCAACGAAGAAATGCGGAAAAAGGAAAGGAAATACGAAAGCAGATGACTGAAGGTGATGACGGTGAATACATGAACATTCAATTATAAAATAAAAAAATTCTCAGTGACTTGGTGGACGAAAATACCGTTCATACAAAACGTGTGTATATATGGAAGAGGTGATGATTTTCGATAACGTCAGTACAGCGTTGTCAAAAGCATGGTCAATTGTTTTCGACCGACCAACAAAAATTATTACTCCAGGATCCCTATGGTAACTCCCTGATGAAGATATCTCAGGGTATATTTTTGAGAAATAGAAAAAGCATGGGGATAAATGGAGCTCATGTGTAATGTAGATATTTAAATAAGTAGAAACGTTTTAGTAATAGTAGTAACGCATTGAATGTGAAGAAAGTTAATCTGTGTGTGCATTTTGGCATAAAATACGTAGAAAAATTTTCGTTATCTTAACTAAACGGCGTTTTATGTTAACCGAAAACCTTCCATCGATTTGGAAATGCGCGAGCAAAGGAGGGTGGTGAAATTTTGAATTTTTTGCTACCAATTTAATGTTGCTCAACTAACTTAACATGCACACATTTCGAATCACTACCTACTATACAGTACATTCCAGCACGTTCCATTTATTCATTAGCTTTAGCTGTTTGTTCCTTATATGAGTATTTGTATATATACTCGCGTTTATACATTTGATCTCCGCCCTTGCGTCTGTCCTTGCCTTGCGCCCATCCTTTAATCGCCATCAGCGTCTCTCTTTTCTGCCGTAGTGCCGCTTAAAAGTCAGAAGAAAATATTTACTTGAGATTGACGATATACGAAAAGTACATCAGTTCCGTTTCCCCCCCGCATCTTCTTTCCTGAATCTCATCTCTAATTATTTTATTTAGAATCTAAAATATTTAAAACGTTAAGAATGTTATTGTTTCAGCAAATATGTACTAATTGAATTTTGTGATTACATCACCGAGCACTAGATACGCGGTTCATTTGTCTTGGAATAATCGACAGTTTTGTTTAGGTGTACATTATCGACGGCGGAGGACAATAGCGCAACGTCATTCTTGAACTCCTTTCATTTATATTTTGCTCCTGATATTCCAAGAGTTACAATTTTTGTGGAACGACTACAAAGGGCTGGCGTTCTAGAACTTCTCCCAAATACGACAAAGTCGCAAATGGCCTTTCCATGCCGAGTGCCTGCGCCGTGTTGCAATGAGCCTCACAACGGTAGAGCGTGAATCAAGAGAATGAGCAACACGTGGCTTATCGTCTAGGAACTGCCACCTGCGACTCGCGCCTCTCGGCATTGTGTGCGTCCTCGCCTGCTGCAGTCATTGCGACAGCCAACGCTGCCAATGGTCTCGCTTGCGCTCACGCCGGCATCCTTCGTATTCTTATGAAAGATTAGCCACAGCACACTATTCCTTCACGACGGTCTGACTATAATGTCAAAAGAGTACAGTGTTAGTTATGGAAGACAGTAAATGAGTTGCATTTTGTTCAAACTAATCTTCAATTTTCTCGAACTAAAGTGAAATAAATTAAACTGGAAGTGAATAATTCCTACACAAAAGACCGCAATGAAGGACCAGAGCATCTCGTATCGGCTTGGAAGCTCGGGTCGATACGACGCACTGGCAAAGCTCCAGGAGCCCAACATTCTCCTAAAGGTTTTAACGTACCCTCCACTTTTTGATATGTCAGCCTTACCTCCTGAGGGGGACACATACCATTTAGAAGACACTCCTTTCACATTCTGCCCAGAAAATTAAAAATGAACAAGAGAGGTATTTACAGCCTTCTGCAAACACCGAGATGCACAAGGAAAGTTCTAAAGCAAACAAAGTTTGCCAATATTACAAAACAACGATGATCTTTGAAATTATTGGAAGATTTTCCGTTGAAAAATTTCAATATCAGACTTTTTTATCCATGTGAATTATATGTGTTAAACGTTTCTTACGCTTTTATACCGAAGTTAGCTCACAAACAGACTATCACAGGGATATATCTTAGACATTCAAGAAAACTGATCTCTACTCTCTACAAATTTCATAGAGGCGTCGGAGACCCACCGATAACAAACGGACGTACCAGTTCCGGAGGAAGTTTCAAAAATGAAGAGATTTCAAACTAATATTAAAACGTATGTGGGTTTTGTTCACAAACCTTCAAGAACATCTTAGGAGTGAAACACTTTGGCTCGAAGAATATTCTCCTGAGAAACTGAAGTAAACCGGAAAAGAAAAAGAGAATCACGTCCTTCAAAAACACGTGTTTGAGCTCGGTTCCTAGAGGCAGGTTCCCTTTGAAGACACACGTGGAACAGCCCTAAAAAAGCCATCTATTCTTGGCAACAATCCCTTCGCGTCCCGCCACAAAGATGGCCGTGCCCTTCCGGATACGCCTGTTTGCCGTGGCGCGCCTCCTTCCCGGGCCGATAGAGCGCAGCACCCACTTCCGGCGCACTGCGCCTCCCACAGGCGCGACGCATATCCGCCCGGCAGGAAGTTCAGACAACGGCGCTGGAGGCGGCGGCGGAGGTGACGGTGGAGGCGAAAGTGGCGATGGAGGTGGTGATGGTGCAAGCAACGGAGACGGCGTCAATGGTGGCACCAGTAACGACAGCGGTGACGGCGGTGGCAATAGTGATGACGACCGTGACAATAGCGGTAGTGGTGGCGGCGGATGCAATGATGGCATTGCTGCTTACGGAGGCGGCGGTGGTGGTGGTAGCGGAGACGGTGACATTGGTGGGGATGGCAGTGGCAATGGTGGTGGCGGAGTCGGCAGCAGTGGAAGAAGCGGAAGCGGCGACGGCAGAGGCGGCTGCAGAGGCGAAGACGGCGGCGACGGCGGCAGATGTGGAGGCGGTGGGGGAGACGGCGGCGGTGGCGGCGGTTGCGGCGGGGGCGGCGATGGCGGTGGATGTGGAGGCGGTAGCGGTGGTTACGGTGATGCTGGTGGCGGCGGCGGTGGAGGCGGAGGTAGAGGCGGCAGCTGCTGCGGCGGAGGCAGTAGCGGCGTTGGTGGTAGCAATGGCAGCGCGGCTGCGGCGACGGCGACGGCGACGGCGGCGGCGGCGGCGGCGGCGGCGGCGGCGGCGGCGGCGGCGGCGGCGGCGGCGGCGGCGGCGGCGGCGGCGGCGGCGGCGGCGGCGGCGGCAGCGTCCATGTCCATGACGGGGTTGTTCCCTCAGAGTCCAACGCACTCTTTCGAGGAATCTTCATTCATGGGAATGAACACGGAGGATTCAGCTCCAAATTATGCGTCGCGGGTCTACGAAGCGGAAAGTTATTTTGTTTCTCCTGGCTCAGAAGTTTCTCTGTCTTAAAATAATTCTCTATGTGCGGTCGGAAAGTTCGACTTTGAAGCATTGTTGTAATACCAAGCCTTTTCTACTGTTGATAATGGTTGACTGAAAGAAAGTGACCGTTGTTTTCACTTCTGAAATTACAAACGGGAGCTAGCGAACATAATATTGGGATGAGGGGAATTTCTAACAAAGATCAAGTTTCGTAAGTTCTGGCTAAGACTACTTAATGACTCAATTTGAACATTAAAATAATATTTTGCAATTCTTTCGTATCGTAAATTTTTCCCGCATTGAAGGAAATAGATTTCTGGAGATATTGGAGAACTCTACTTATCTTATAAAATTCAAGTGGCTATGAGTATTGGAATTTTCATGAAATTATAAATCTAGATTTTCCACATTTTGTAGAAGTTACAAATACACAAAATAGTCATTTAAACCTGGATTTATGATGTAAGCCGATGATTAAAATGCGAGGAATTATCGAACACAAACCAAAATTACCATTTTCCGATATCATGCACGTTTTACATTTATATTTTTCACAGCCGCAAAACTTTACAATATATACTTGTAGAGCATTCAATGAATGATTTGAAATGACAACTATAATATTTTATTTGATATAATGGTTACATTTTTAATTAGGAATTACAGCTGCGATTTGCGAGTTCCAAGATGTGTTAGTTTCATTCTGAACATGTGTTCATTGTTTTAAACTAGGTTTATTGACAGATGAATTGAATGTTCACTTAATTTCTTTGGATACTCCTGCCTCCTTTTTGTGGTGACTTCCGCAATAGACGAAATCTCTTTTAAATAGTTTTCATCGTAACAAACAACTGTGCTCTGCAGAACCTTCTTTAAGATTTAGTTTCAAATTATCTAAAAATTTCTTTGTTTGATACTCTGACGGAGGCAGATTTTTTGTTCTTTCAATTGAGCTTCTTTTCATTTTTTGTTTATACGTATTTACCATGTCAAATGGTTGTCCAAATGTAATCTAAAATATTTGATAGTTGTAGACTCGGGCAGTTATGTGTTACTTATTCTAGTTTTTTGACATTGTTTTCGTCTTAATGAAATTGTAATATCTTTGGATGTAGTTGCATTTATTATTACACGCCATTTGTTGTTCCATCATTCTATTTTCTCCAGGTGTGCTGGTAAATTTTGTGAAAAAGTAGTATAAACATCATCTGCGAGGAGAGCAGTGACATCTGCAAATGTAGCGACATGAGTGCAGTCTGTAACTGGCATGTCGGGTGTGGAGATAAGCCGAAGGAGAGGCCCAACGATACTCCTTATACTCCTATCCACTTGCGCGGTTAGATTTGAATTCTGAAAGGGGGTTTTGGTATTTAATTTTTTTTAATTGATCGCGTATATATGATTGGAAGAGATGGTAATACGAATGCGGTAGCAAGTATCTTATTTTACATAGTAGACCTTCATGCCAGACTTTATTAAACGCTTGCTGGATGTCAAGGAAAGCAGCAGAACAGTTTTTTCAGGATATCGTATGAACTACTACTCATATGTTTGTTGAATTGTCGAATGTCCTTCTTTAAAACCGTATTAAAAGATAGTGATTATTCCTCGTTTGAGGCTTAAAATGCCGTAATAAGAGTTTTTCGCAAACTTTTGACAGTACTAATAGTGAACTTTTATTTTCTATATAAAACACCTAATCAGCTCATTCTATTAATTTAATTTAATTTTTTTTCGTGATAAATGAGCCAAAGTGTATGTAGATATGTAGAGATTTACTTGTGTATTTTTTATATAATATAAAACAACGAACGAATCCGAATATGAAGACGATATTAATTAGATTAAAACTATCACTATTATGAACTATCAGAGAATGCTGATATGTCTGCGTTCCTCTAATAACTGTTTTCGAATATATTCGAAGGGTACAACAATGTAGTTTTGAACTATTGATCACGGATATTGACGTACGTAGCAATAACAATAAAAATGTTATACGGAAATGATGTAGTTGCTTTTACAGGTTCCAGAATTCCAGCAGTGTGGCAATATACTACAATAAAAAATATGTGCGTATTGGAAAAATAAACATTCGGTTTCTTCTTTTACCAAGTAATTCGCATCATACGTATTTTATTACAACTTTAAAGAGACATTTCCTTCTGTCATAGGAAAAACATCTATTCCATCGCTGTTTTCTGCAGTTTTATTTGCGGGGGGTGGAAGTACAGTGGAATTGGGAACTTTGAACTTTTGAACTTGGAATTTGGAGATGTCCGCTAACGACATTCCCATCGACCTCCCTCAGGGACACGATTTACGCAAACCGCTTTGCCCGGGCAATCTGTGATGATCCGGAAGCCCCACGTCGCCGGTATCGGCGGCCCAGTGACCCAGCGGCGCGTGTGGCTTCCTGCGGCGCATGTGATGGCGCTGGCAATCGGCGGGAAGCGATCTCGTTTTCGTCGCGTTCGCTTTTTGATTCAAGCAGTAATGCAGCGTCGTCTAAACGTATTCAGTATTCTAGATGTATTTCTATTAGGATTAGGACATTATTGATTTTGGACACTCTTTTCCTAAATGAGGAGTCACAATTCTTTTTTAACTTTAATTTTGTTTCTCTCTGAAACAAAGCAGTTACCATCAATGAAATCAAAGGAATAAATGGAACGAGTAACTCCGAATATCTTTTTACTTTCCGAAAGGAGAAAGGTGATGTTCTATAGTAAATAAACTGAAGGTACAACATATTCGTTACATATTATGAACATATTTAAATTAGGATGCGCCTGAAAAATATATGCTCTTAAGACAGAAAAAGTTTCCAACTTCTTTGTGTGATAAATAAACTGATACATTTTAGGAAAATAACATTTGAGAAAGAAAATTACATTCATTTTCGTGTATTGTCAGATATGATTTGCATTAGATATTTACGATAAAGCAGACAATTTAACGAACTTCAGGGACTGTGTTAACAATTGGCATTCTTAACAATAAATACATTTGAATGTTTAAATTATTTGTCCAACGTGAGTAGATTCAACACATTCATAACGCCTTAAGCACTAAAAAGACTCTGCATACAACTTCAGGATCTTGAAACAGAAATCAAAAAGAGTTTTGGCTTGATGGCGACAAATGTTTGCACTACGACACAAAGTCATCAAGCGCTAAGCCTTTCACCATAAATTTACCCATCGGGTCATACGTTACACTCAAGGCTCGAGGTTACAACGAAGTCACGTGCCTGCATGGTACAATATTAAAACATTACAAACATGCTTAAACTGAGATTACTTTTATAGAAAACCCTTTGGAACACATCAAATGCCTACATCCCTAAGAATGAAAAGCCCAGCCAAGCAAAGAGAGAGAAGCGCACTCACCATCTCGTGCAGCGACTTGAGGTCGTTGGTGACGAGCTGCGGCTGCGGGCCGGCGGGCAGCAGCAGCTCGTCGTCATCGTCGTCGGCGGCGTCGTCGTCGCCGCTGCCGCTGCCCTGGCGGCCGCGCTGCTCCGCCGCGATCTCCCGGTCGATCTCCCGCTCCAGCTGCACCAGCACCGGCGCCGCCACGCCCAGGCGCGCACCTGCCGCAAGCGCACCCGCCCCAGCCGCTCAGTGCCCCGCGCGGAACGGGAAGAGGGAGGCGGAGAGGGAATGCAAGCGGAATGGAAGAGAGGAACTAGGACATCAGTTGATGCACTGAGCTACCGCTCCCGGTGACGCAGGTGGGATTTTCGACATTAGCTCTTTAGCTAGGTCGAATTCAGTCGCTGTCTGGAGGAGAATTCTAGCGGCCAGCTGCTCTGCCCGGAGCAGTACCCTACCAAACGGGCCACGGACCGCGCGCGATCTGTCCTTCCTTGTCATATCCTCTCCCCTTACACACACACTTACACTAACATGCACTGCACTACCACATATTCCGGGAGACCGGTCGGGAGCTTAGAGCTTGTCCCGGCTGGGGCGGTGCCCCGCTGGTGGGAGAGTCCTGGTTAGGGGGAAACCCCACTAGCCGTCGGTAGGTCGGCGCCGGATCTCGCCATCCAGCGGGGGATCACAGTACAAGGCATTACAGTATAAATCCTCTGGTGTCACCATAAACATTATTGCAATTTTGGAATTAGATAGTTCATTTATTCTGATGTGGCAAAGATTGCTGGTCATTAATATGACAAAAAATTAAAAAATTTTTATTCGTGAAGAGTTTTATATATTGTAAATTCAACTGATTATAGTTCCAACAAAATAATGGGAGAATATGAGATGAAGCAAGGAGCAAAGTGGAAATAAAAATTACTAGACATAGAGCCACAGTGTAACCAGTTCCTCCAAAGCTCAAGTTAAATATAGTATTTCACCGATCTTAACATTTGAACTAGAATAATAGAATGAAATGTATAGTACAAAAAAATGTATTCCACTCATCAAAACTTTTATGGATTGTACACCTATTTCACAGCAATATGCCGCTTTATATCCGGTATAAAATAGTCTAGTTAAGTGCTTTGCTAGGCATGCTCCATCTCTGGACGTCAGGAGGCGTTATCTCGGCGGCGAGGTCGATCTGAGCTTCACATTCCAAGGGCAAGTCAACGAATCACGATTCTTTGCTTGCTCAAACGTTCTCCAGGTAGCAACTACGTGAAGTAGCGTTTATGGGCTGTTTGTCTACTGTCAACTGCCACTTTCTCCGCCTTATTCGAACGTACGGCAGCGTTCATTGTATTACAGAACAATTCCTGACAGCGCGTAGGCATTAAATTATCTCAATGCAGGTGGAGGTCACCAAGAGGAATGGCTTTTTATAAACTTGTCAATATTAAATTTTATTGTGTATGTTTCATCTCTATTCTAGTATGAATCAAACTGGCTCGTAAATTTAAAATTCATTTTATTGGAAGGTAAATGGAGAAGTCATAATTACACATAATGCATCGAGTAGAAACAGAACAGAGATATAAGAAAATGAGTTGTAAGTAATAAAGATACTGAGTTAATTAGTCCGAAAAACGAAATCCTATTATTAAATACATATGGAGCAAGCAATACTACAGGTTTGCGGCGATGGCTACAAGGACTAGGAAAGTTTCATCCGCGTGGAACCGTGTTCGGCTGATTCGCTTGTAAGCGGATATTCATAGAGCGCAAGCAAGGTTGCATTGCGTCCTCCACTTTCGCATACGGTTGACCTTCGAGGTCGGCAGAACGGTATCAAATGAACTTGAATTACACGGCTCAACTAAGCCATTCAACATGAATGTATACAAATTGATTCGTTGTTTATGAAAGAAAAGCCCTGGGGAAGACCGATTTAATTCTTACAAATAATGAAAGGATATCTCAGAAGATATTTACGAAAGGGATTTATTTTGTGCCAAAGATGCTCTTAACATAACTAATAATAAGATTGCAATAAGAATGTCCGAATATTCCGTTTGCTTCTCTCATTTTATGTGTATCAAACATATCACATTAAGTGTACCTCTCAACGAGAAGTTTTAAGCTCTACCAGTGCATATCACCAGTAAGTAATGATTTGAAAAAGAATGCATGAGGCTACCGATTTCAGTGTGATCACTACCTTTCGAAAGAATTAGTCTGCAATTTGCGCCCGAACTTTCTCCGACCAAATATCGATCCACACGGAGTGAGTGAATTTAGTATTAATTGTTTTCAGACGCGTCGTATAAGGTTATTGCATGATATAGACGTGAGGTGGCAGTGTTCCCACCGGAACGTGAGTTCAAGTGCGGACTTTCTTGTCATTTTCCGAGGTTTTCCCGGGGAGTCCTAACGATGGCAGATTTTCTCTACTAGTTACAAAGGAAATTTAGCCGCTGTCTAGACGGGAATACTGTCGGTCGGCAGCTCTGATCTCTAGTTTTTCCGTGTTTTTTTTTTTCAAATCAAGACCAGGCGAGTGCAGAACATTAACAAACATGCCCAGACCGCGCGCGATCTTCCCATCCTCTTCGTTATCCAATCCTTACCCTTTACTTACATGCACTATACTAACTCACATGACGGTATGAGTCGGGAGCTTAGGGCTTGTGAGCTGGAGAGGTGCTCAGGCTGGTGGGAGATACATGGATGAAGAAACTTCGCAAGCTGACGCGAAGGTCGGCGCTAAATCTCACCATCCTGGGGGGAATGCCTCTGTCACCTCTCAGGAAAAAACATGCAATACACTTACGGGACCCCAAAAAACTCGAAAAAAATCAATCAATTCCGGACAGAGGCTCTGGAATATCATGAGTTGGTGCCCTGAGCCATCCTGCCAAGGTACGAAGCGGCTTAGATTGCATAACCGTTCGCGTATCAGACTGTTGAACCCAAGATTGCAGTTTCTAACCCGATCGAAGACGTGAATTTTGAAGGGCGAAACAATTCTTCGTACATCTTTCTTCCGATGGAAATTCAAGCCGTCTGTCCCATGTTGTAGATTTACTGCATGTTAAATACCCTCAAACCTAAAAGAAGCCTCTGAGCTAAATTTAAATCGTGAGAATTCCGATGTGGTGTTGTTGACGTTCTTATGAGACGAAATAAAAGATTTTTAAGATTAAACAAATTTAATATGTTGACGAAGATGACCTCTTTCATTTCTTCCCTAAATTTAAATCGCCTGTTTTGACGCCTAAGTGATATCTTCTTTCTCCGCTAGATGGCAACGAAGGAGGGTCAGTGGGGAAATTTGCGTGGTCAGACGGAAGAGCATGCATAACGGCCTGGTGTCTCCCCAGGTAAAATAACGCATTATTGAACTAAATAGAATGAAGCAAGTGTTGCGTGCCGACCTGGATGGCCGAGGTGGCTAAGAGCGAGTACCGACTCAGCGCTTCGGTCCGAAGGGTCGCAGGTTCGAGTCCCGCCTTGGGCATGGCTGTTTGTCCCTTGACTTCGTGTGTGTTGTCGCGGAGGGCCTCGCGTTCTGCTGACCCCAGATCAGAGGAGCCCGCAAGAGTGTTTGTCTAGTGTATGGTCGAATATGCGTCCCTTCTGGACGTAAAGGGCAACCGGCTGTCGGCTGGATAAAAGCCCTAGGGAAAAAAACAATGCCTCGTACATCTTTCTTCTAAGAGGAAGTAAATCCGGCTGTCCCGTGTTGTAGATTTAGTGCCTGTAAAGGATTGGGAAACCTGAAAGAAGCCTCTGAGCTAAATTTAAATCGTCTGTTTTGACGCCCAAGTGACATCTTCTTTCTCCACTAGACGGCAACGAAGGAGGGCCAGAAGGGAAATTTGCGTGGTCAGACGGAAGAGCATGCCTCACGGCCTGGTTTGGTTTGGTTTTTTCGTGTTTCCGGGCGCGTCAACTGCTTCGGTCATTAGTCCCGTTAGTGTAGTGCATGTTTTTTTCTCGGGAGATGGCGGTGATCTTCCCCCGCTGGATGGCGAGATTCGGCGCCGACCAATCGTCGGCTAGTGGGGTTTCCCCCTAACCAGGACTCTCCCACCAACGGGGCACCGCCCCAGCCGAGACAAGCTCTAAGCTCCCGACCGGTCTCCCGGAATATGTGGTAGTGTAGTGCGTGTTAGTGTAAGTGTATGCGTGTAAGGGGAGAGGATAGGACAAGGAATGGGAAGGACAGATCGCGCGCGGTCCGTGGCCCGTTTGGTAGGGTACTGCTCGGGCATTCGCCTGGGGTTGATCGGAGAAACCACGGAAAACTACCGATCAGAGCAGCCGGCCGCTAGAATTCTCCTCCAGACAGCAGCTGAATTCGACCTAGCTGAAAAGCTAGTGTCGAAAATCCTGCCGCCGTCAGGACTCGAACCTAGGACCTCCCGGTTAGAGGCGCTGCAGTGACATCAGTTGATGCACTGAGCTACCGCTACCGGTCACGGCCTGGTGTCTGATACTGCATAACTGATGTGACTAGAACTGAACTGAACTGCACTCACCCCTGCGCGCGACGTCGAGCAGCGTGAGCACGACGTGCTTCTCGTTCTTGCGCAGGATGAGGTCGTCCGTCTCGAACAGCACCACCTCGCGCACGTTGAGCGCGCGCCGCGCCCACGTGATGAAGTTGGACACGTTGTCCCGCGCGAAGAAGGTGCCCGGGCGCGCCGACTGCACGTGGTAGTTGACGGGCCCGTGCGCCGCCACCGCCGCCACCAGGTGCGACTGCGTCGAGTTGGGGTGGCTCTCCAGCCAGTCGGCGCGCTCCGTGCGCAGCGTCTCGGCGGCCTCCAGCACCGCGTTGGCGTGCTGCAACAACACGCACACGCGCTCTCGATTAGGCTTCGCACATTATCTATTTTAATGACACTTTTTCTTATTTTACATTTTTTGTCCATTGAGATTTCTCGTAGGGATTCGAGTTTTGTGGGGTCTGTTACTCTGGGGGTTCTTAAAAAATCGTGAAACGGCAGCCCTGCTGCTCAGTAGGCGGCGGTTGGATAATAACCATACTGATATTAATAAATAATGATTTTAAAATCAAGAGAAATATAATGAATGACCTATTTAATTACACACTGAAAAAAATTACTGTCTCACTCAGAACCATATACCTATGGTTACGTGTCTTCCAGTTATGGCAATCGATTTATACATTCTGACAACAATCATCACAGATGACGTGACGGTGGTTGATTGTTCCTACATCCAAGCCATGGAGGATGAAAAGTACGAGGGGACTGTAACCACCCAATTAATTCACATTACGTTCTAAGTGGTTACCGCCACAGCGCATGGTATTTCAGTCCATAGTGTTGGTAACACTGTCCAAACGTCCTCCGGCGGGAAGCCCTTCCCGCGATTAAACTGTTTAGTAATTTTCTTAAAACATAGTTTCTTAAAGTGAATGGATGACAAAGTTTTGATTAATATAATTGAGATCCTATCGTCAGAAAAAAGGGAAACTTAGGAAAACTATAATAATAATAATAATAATAATAATAATAATAATAATAATAATAATAATAATAATAATAGTAATAATTAGTAGTATGGAGTCGGTTCAATGTAGTACACGAAATCAAAATGAAAAAATTACTAATATCATTGTATTATAATATGAACTTAGAAGTGTTATTAATTATTACGAAAATATTAATTTACGGTGAACTATTTTCTTGCCAGAGTGTCTCGGATTGCTACACACCCTTGCAGTTGTAAATAGAATTAACATTCAATGAGCCATTATAGGAGTGGCTCTTAAAGGTATCAGAGGGCGAAGTCACGGAAATGCCAGGGAAGATAGCTTTGACATACTGCGCCTAGCCTTTTTGAGACTGCGTCTAATACTGGAACATGCTCGGAAATGTAACGTTAAGGACAAGACGTTTACTGCTAAACGCATTAGCACTCTTCCACCATCACGAATGTAAGGTTAACTAGGTGCTTTCACGGTCTCTCGCCTGAAACGTGTTGGGAATACGCATTTGCGAATTAAAGAAATAACTAAAATAACGTTCGTGCACGGAGAACAGTTTCTTTTGGTTTTCGCATGAACTGTATTCCTTACACAGCGTTTAGTTTGGGTTAAAAATATTATAGCTGAGTTCAAATATTAGTACATTTCTTTGTTCACAATCACCACATTGTGGAACAGCGCAGTTTGGAAACATGAATGAGATTTCATAGTTCTTGTATTTCTCCATTCACACTTTCAATAAATTATTTTTTATGAACATCAACTTGTCATGCATCAAAATCTTTTCCTTGTCCTTCGGGCATCAATATCAGGCACCAATAAAACCTGCTGATTCGGAACGCGATAAACAAGATTTTATGTGCGACTTATCCCCCATGAAAATGATATCGTATCAGTCGTTTCATGAGACTCGCGTGGAAAACGTGACGCCCGTCCGTGAGCTGTGACTGCCGAGGAATTCCAGGGCTTCGAGCTCCGATGCGAAGCGAATTCGCTCGCGTTCTCCTACGCGCAGGGCGTTTGCATAAAGATGAGCCATAAATAAGCCCGGGCGAGGCCTTGAGCCGCGCCGCGTTATTGTAAAGACCTTTCCGACACCTGTCAGCTGTTCCGCGGCCTGCCTGACCGGAAATCGGTGCGATACGGCGACAGAGGGCGCGACCCGACACTTGCACGGTTGGTGGTTGGCAGTGGAACGGATTGGAAAAGAGTTGTAAAAGAAAGCTAACTTACTGTTATTTCTATCTTGTTTCAAGGAGCTTGGATCGTTTTGAGCGTTGCTGAATATGAATTTGACAACGAAGTCTATTAAGATCCACGTGAAACGAATACAAAAAAGGTCTTGGTAGTATTTTAAATAATTTAATTTGTATCTAAAATCGATAAATTTGAATACCTTTTCGAAACTTTAATTTTCAGAAATGTTTTTTTATACTTTACTATTGTCTAAACCCCTTTAAAAGTTTAATATTTAGAAAATTTACAAATAACTGAAAACTATTTAATCACTTCTCATTTAATGCATTTATCAATGTTTATTTCTCGTAGTTGTCCTATTAGCAAGTGAAATAACAACGTAATTTGAATTTAGTACAAAACTTTTCAAAACAATTCAACTGAAAGTAAACAGCAAGTCAATTGTATTTATAGATATTATTTATGTCTTAATACGCATGGAAATAGAAATACCCTTCTGAAAATCACTGTATTACTTTACTTCTCGGCTTCAAATTTCGCGCTTGTTAACAATTAATTTGAGACTGGAAGGTTGATGTTCCTCTATTTATATTATAGAATAATTTAAAAATTGTATCTTCTTCGAATTCGAGACCCACAAATTGTATGTACACCGAGTAACAACTACACTGCTATTAATTTTTTTTCTTTATTTTTCCAAGACCATTTACAATCCATTTAACAATTTTAATTCTTCATATTTTGGCCATTTTCTTCCTCTCTTTCCAAAATTCTATAATCCATTCACTGCCCTGTTTCTTTTCCTATTCGACAATTTCAACATACTTTCTTTCAAATTTGACATTTTACATCCATTTTTATCTTCGTTTCTCTTCTCCCGAACTGTTCCTTCCCAAATATTTCTTGACCTCTGTTGTAAAACTTCTTTTTAACAGTGAGTGAGTATTTGTGAGCATAAACTACATTAGTCGTTAGTTCCGTAAGTGTAGTGCATTTCATATCCCAAGAGATTGCGGTGTCTGTCTTCCTCTGGCACAAGAGATTCATACGTAATCTTGTGGGTTTCTTCACCAGGTATCTCCCCCAACGTGATACCGCCATTTCCGGGGCTTCCTGCTCTAAGGTCCCGACTAGTCTCCCGACGTATGTGGTAGTGTAGAGCGTGTACGAAGTGTAAGTAAGTTAGGGGGAGGGGACACAAATGTAGAAATATCGCGCGGGGTTCATGGGTCATTTTTAGGGTACTGCTCCAGAATTCATCTGGTATTGATCGGAGAAATCATGAAAACTTAGAGATGCCGACCGCTAGAATACTCCTCCAGATATCTAGCTACTGTACGACTTAGATTCCACCTATATATCCAGTGCCTGACTTTGACTTATGTGCGCCCTAGGCTGTCAAATGTAGCGCCATTTTAATTTCATTTTTTTAAACATTTAAGCTATTTATAATATTTTGAATTAAAAATGGTGTAAGATATTTGTGCACGTATATATTGTGTACGTATACAGAATTGATTATACGTATACGTATAAATAATTCTCACCGCGATATTGATTTAATAAATGTCAATATGTTTGTATTCATTTTATCCGTATATATCAATGAATATATTTGATTAACTAACCCTTTCTTTTGCTACAAATATGAAAAGAAATATTTCTATAAAAAACATTCAAAAGTTTGCTTTATGAAATTTTGAATCCGTTGAAATTCGTTCGCCCCCAATAATTGCCCGCCCCAGGCTGCAGCCTACTCAGCCTGTTCGGTAATCTAGCATTGTAGGTATCTAGCTAACAGTCGAAAACGCGCCGTCGTCAGATTTCTCTACCCAGAACCTCTTGGTCACAGACACTGCAGTTACAATAGAAGTTCCAATGAGCTATTCCAGCAGACGTTTTTGAAGATACGTACGTATTATGTTTGTTTTTGTTCTTTATTCCTTGTCGTCGGGCCATGGCGATGGGCGCGGCTCTGCGGCTGGAGCCGACCTCGCCCGCGCCGTAGGTTCTATCAGTTTATATCCATACGTCTTACATCCATTTTTCCCTTCTTTCCTCTCCTCCCGATCTATTTCTTCCCAAATCCTTCTTAACCTCTTCGGTGAAACTGCTTCTGAAGAGCGAGTGAATATTTCCGGCCACTAACTACATTGGTCGTTACTCCCGTGAGTGTAGTGTATTTTATATTTGTCTTCCAATAGAACGAGAGATTCGTACGTCATCTTGTGGATTTCCGCTTCAGGTATGTCCGAAAGTGACACCGCCTCAATCGGACAAGCTCTGAGCTCCTGATCACTCTCCCGACGTGTCTGGTAGTGTAGTGCATGTAAGTATGTGTAAATAGGGGGTAGGAGGGGACGTAAATGAAGCAATAATCGCACGCGGTTTATCGCCCTCTTTTCTAGAGTACTGCTGCGGAATTCGCATGATATTGATCGGAGAAATTCCGGAAAATGATTGATTGTTTGATTTTTTCGTGTTTTCGGGCGCGTCAACGGCTCTGGTCATTAGTCCCGTTAGTGTAGTGCATGTTTTTTCTCGGGAGATGGCGGTGATCTTCCCCCGCTGGATGGCGAGATCCGCCGCCGACCTACCGTCGGCTAGTGGGATTTCCCCTTTACCAGGACTCTCCCACCAGCGGGGCACCGTCCCAGCCGGAACAAGCTCTAAGCTCCCGACCGGTCTCCCGGGATATGTGGTTGTGTAGTGCATGTTAGTGTAAGTGTGTGTGTAAGGGCAGAGAATAAGACAAGGAATGGGAAGGACAGATCGCGCGCGGTCCGTAGCCCGTTTAATAGGGTACTGCATTCGCCTGGTGTTGATCGGAGAAACCACGAAAAACTACCGATCAGAACAGCCGGCCGCTAGAATTCTCCTCCAGCCAGTGACTAAATTCGACCTAGCTGAAAAGCTAGTGTCGAAAATCCTGCCGCCGTGGGGAGTGGGAACCTAGGACCTCCCGGTGAGAGGCGCTGCAGTGACATCAGTTGATGCACTGAGCTACCGCTCCCGATCCCAGAAAGCAGGAGCACTGAATTCGACTATCTAGCTATCTAGCTCTTGTCGACAGATCCTGCCACCCACAACCCTTTGTCGGAAGCATACAATAGTACTTGCAGTGAGCTAACTCAGTCGAATTTCTTGCACGATATTGTTTTCGTCCCTCCCCCCTTGACGTGGGGTCGGGTCGGGGCGCTGGGCGCGGCGCGGAGCTGACGCTGGAGGCGACCTCGCCCGCGCGCGCCGTTAGGCGTCCGCGCCATAAGGAAGGACCCAGAAGGTCGTACGCACCGCCGGCCTGGCCTCGCCACGCACTGCGCGACCCGGCGCGTACGCACCGCGAGGAGACGGCGAGCGGGGCGAGGTCGCGACACACGAAGAGGACGGTCCCGTCTACGGGACACTCAAGGTGTAATTACACATGTTTAACGAACTGCTTGTTCAATGCCATTGCGTTTTAGTTAAGGAGCGTTTTTTCACCTAAAATACCTAAATGATGTTAATAGTTTTGTTGGTTTCTATCAAACAATTCGAGGAGATTTTAGATTTGGGATAAGACGACCTCGATCTTTAAGGGTAAAATACGGAAATGAGATGTTAACGTGGAATATAAGTTTGTAAAAGGAAAGTACTTGCCTACACGTCCTAGTGAATACTTTTGAAGAAATGAAGAACAATTCTCTTGAAAACAAGTTTGTTTCTTAGCTTCACGAGCCTATTCTTATTCTATATATTTGTATTAAATAAATACATTCTTTATAGACTAATACATAATTTGTGATATACCAAACTGACGAACCATTTGTGTGTATGAAAATGTCATTTATATGAAGTAGGATATGGGGGTGTCAAAAGACGATCGCGATGGCGGTCGCTATGTGACAAGTAAACAACCGGCGTTAGAGAAAATGGCTGGGAGGAGGCGAAAATAGTATTGTTTTGTTAGATAAAAGAGGATGATACAGAGTTCTGATGGTTTGGGTTTTAGGACGAACAGTGACACTCTCTAGCAACGCGGTAATGAGCGGGTCGGCTCCTGACATTTTACCAAGTCGAGGAAAGACTGTTGATGGGCAACCAAATCCGATGCAATAACTTGTAGTAAAATTAAATCTATCGTTTCTTATATTTGGATAAAACGTTCTTGTAGGAAAAGACTTAGGAGTTCTACAAAGTAAGAAGTCAGTGCGTGTATAGGCGTCCACCCGTGATGCGAGTAAGGGAAGTAACAGGTAATAATAGTTTCGCTGAGAGAATTTGGACTTGATCGCGAACGTTAGGCGGAGGACTTTATGAAGAAGGAAGATTCTGCTGCGACGACGGAGAAGATTCTACGGGGCGCCATCGAATGCAGAAGTGAAGAGCGCGCGAAGATCCGCGAATACAACAAGATTGATTAATAATTATTTCAAGATAGAGAGAGGTGGTCAGACCAAAGATAATTTCATTTTGGATTAACGATGTAACAATTCTTGTTTAACTTTTATTAGAATCATATTTCACATTATAATAAATTCCAATTTGTTACTTTGAAAGAAAGTTGATTATCATTATTTGTTACGTGCACTCCAGTAGTAGATATTTTGATAAGATTTTCAGATTCCTCGCTACATCGTATGGATGGCAGATTGAGTAATTGGTTGCAAAGTAAGTAGCAACAATTATGAACTTCGAACCTAATTAACTGAGCTAGCACGACATAATTTTGGATGAGAAATATTAAAATTACGTAGGAAACATCCGGGATACAGTCGTATTTATTTTATGGCGCTCAAATCAATAACTAAATTATTCGAAAAATAATTAAGAGTGTCATTCACACAAAACGTGTCATGAATCTAACTTAATTAATAATTCCCAAAATTACGAATTTTGCTGGTAGAGAAGAAGGGCCTGTTTTAAATTATACAGGAAATCTGAGATATAAAAGCACTATAGTACGTGTTCACCTATGGCTCCAAACATCAAAAAACCCAGTAGAGTTTAAAAATTGTTAAGAGACTTTTCAAATTTTAGAACGCCTACAAACCGCATTGCGAGCAGCCAATTTCGGCGCCACTCACGCTGGGATAGTAAAGCAAGGGTGATTTCATAGTGAATGATCCCTGTGAGGGCAATAATAAATCACCACATTATATGAATCAAAGAATATAGTTTCTCAATCACCGATTATACTCAACTGGACGATAGGCTGAAGACTAAAGTAATAATACGTTAACAAGGCATACAGGAAACAATAATTAGCATACCGTTCGTTTTGTCGAAACTTGGATGATAAATATATATTTACTTATTTTGCTTTTAACCAACCGATTTGAAAATGAAATGCCCGCGTTTATCTGCTTCCGTGCTCACCAGACGCAAGTGTCGCGACGCACATTCATGCAGCGCAGTCGCAAGGCGGGCCACGCACAGTTCCTCGAGGCGGCTCGGGGAGGGGCGGGGAGGGGAGGGAAGGAGAGGGGTGGGCGTGGCGGGGAGAGAGCGCGCGCCCAGGTGGAGCGGAGCGCGTGGGCCGAGCCCATATGCGGGCGCGGTGGGCAGAGCAAATGGGCAATAAGCCGCGAATAAGTACACGCGCTCTGTCGGCCGGGTGGGTTACGTAAGGCGCGCAGCTAACTAGATAGCTAAGTTAGGTAGGTCACGCCGCCTGCTGCAGCCGCGCTCTGGCGGGCGGCGCCGGGGTTGCTCATTAGGATTTTTAAGGAAATGTCGCCCGCCCGCCCGCCTGCCGGCCCTAATGAACGTCCTTTGCCTAGGAAGCGGACGAAGGATTCGTCACTGGAGGCTGATCCGTGGCCTTACGATCGCTAATTTATCTTACATCCAGCGAAGTGAAATGAACGCAAAAGAAAATACGCACCCGGTTTACCAACCCAAGCGCTCAAGTGCGTTCGCGTATGTTATTGAGAGGCCGCGCAGCTTCCTGGACCGGAGGTCCTGGTTCCACTCCCAACAGTGGTGGATTTTCGAAACCAAGAAGTAGCTGGCTAAGTGAGAGCGCAGGCTTCCGCGGCCGGAGTCATGATTAACTTGGCTACCCGGGAGACGCCGCGTCCAGGGCACAGGTGCCAACGTTTCGGTCGCCATTCTGCGACCTTCCTCAGGCCGTAGTACTGCGCCCTGATAACCAAGTTAATCAGTAGCTGGCTAGGCTGACTACAACCCGGTGAGAATTTTAGAGATCGGCTGTTCTCATTTATCGTTTTTGTGTTTTATTCAGAATATTTAAGTGAATGCAGGATAAGTATTTGAAGCATGGATCAAGCGTGATCCTTCTTTTACAATCATCATCTTATTTCATTTCTTATTTCCCATTATTGTGGGCTGAGCCCTTATCTTCTAAACTAGAAGACACTGTTCGTGCTGTTTCGATACAGATGTCGAGCACACGGAAGGACATCGACTCTCAAACTCTTATATCTTCATTACAAAATCCCTATATTGTGGATGTGAGGAAATAATGGCCGTATTGCGAATACAACATATAAGAATTTATTTACATATCTTTTGAGGACGTAGTTCAATGTTTTCCTTCTCCTTTCAAGGGAGCATTGTACATCGAATCAAAATCCAACTCATTCAGATCGATTCTTAAATTTAATGAACCCGACATCTTAAACAACTTCTTGCTGAATGTAAGAGTGCCCGTTCCGTACGTCATCGCCAGTTCGGAACTTTTAGGTCACGTCGTATCCCGTAACATGTCCCAGAACAGTGGAAGGAGTTCGTAGAAGTGAAATTGTGCAAGTTCTAGGCCACGCAACGAAGAGGTGACACGGTGTTTCAATGGTCGCAGTTCTTGAAGGCGTATTGGTTCCTATTTGACAGGTGGCTGAGAGAGTATGAGAGCCCTATGTTATTGTGCAGAGTCATGTTCCACTTAACAACTTTGCCAGATTTTCTATGGGAGACATTCAAAGCTTCTAATAGATCGCCTGTAACCATTCGCAACCAAAATGTCAGTCGCAGAGGAGTTGTCATTTGCATCGTTCAGATATTCTAAACTACATTGTCTCACAAGGGCTAATTAGCTTCAGTGCGAAACAATCGTGTAATAAAATCTTACTTGCGAATACGCAACCGAGTGTGAAATTGCAACACGAGAAGGATTGACTGCGATGTCTGTAGCTTTGTGCGTTGGTAGTCTAGCGTATAGTGACTATATTGTAAAATACACGGATCCGGGTTGTTCTTTCATCGAGGTGCAAATGCAGGGAACAAATGAAGATAAACCCGTTGAGAGCACTCTTGGTGGACTACGTGATGTGACTCGACGATCTCCGCCTTCATCAAATACTGCGAGATTACTTTTCGGTTTCACTTTTCAGCGTAAATCGAATAAGGACACTTACAAGGTTGTCTCGTATCTACTCCAGGCAGATAAGAGTGCCGCGGCGGAAAAAAGTAAAACCACGATTTATCGCATTAATAATGTTTCTTCGAAGTTGAAGTCACATTTGACACGCAATAGAATACTGAGATGACGCGTCACAGTCTAGACAAAATAAAAAAAAGAAAAGTTACGACCTAACGTAATAAAATAAACGAGAGGAAGAGGAAACACTGATCCATAATTAATAAAGCGTAAAGTGAAAATATTTCAGAACGGATATCCTGGAGCAAGAGTCCTTACGAAAGAATGTTCACACGAGAAATTTGTACAATACGTGTGCTTCCAAGTTCACTGGCAGAAGGAACAAGCTCCTTCATTTCCTGTTCTTGGGAAATTCCACGAAGTCTGCCAACACACCTGCTAACCACTTTCGTTGATGATGCTCATAAAATGAGCATTAGATCATAACCATAAAAGTCGGAAGTGACAGTGCACTCGTTTTAGAGCGAGGAACGCGAAAACAGTAAGGTACTCCCACACACGCTGCTCTGGCGAGCCTTGGCACCAGCTACAGCGAGGCTGAGATTAACGTGATACAACCGCCCATTGAAAAGCTTCATGCAGAGAAACGTGGGGATGTGGAAGGGTGAAAGAGAAGAGCTTGAGATAAGCTAGAGCAATTTCAACAACAGTATTTTGATGCATTTTTTCTTTCAATATTTTAATTTAAAATATTTTCTTTGATCTGCAGTTATTGCTATACAAAGGTTTTTAATATTTACACAAATAACAAAAATATGACTTTTCGAGGGTCATCCAAGGTGTATGTATCTTGATGAACGGGAAAATTAACATTGAGTGATGATTGGAAAACTTTGTACTAGATGTTCTTTATTAATTAGCTCAAAACTAACATAATGTCCATGGGTGGAAAAAAATAACTCATCATTCCGATGGGACTAATGTGACTTATGTTAAAACCAGAATATTACTGAAGTTTACGGGTAAAAGAACTGTAATGAAATTGACGGAAAAATAGAAGAAAATATTATCACTTGAATTATTTTAACAATACAGAGAACAATTAAACAAAAGAAACAAAGGGGGAAAATAAAATGAAAAATGTAAAGAATAAATGGAAAAGGAGAATGAGGCACAGGAAAATAATGTAGTTAGCAGCGGAGAGGTCGAGATCACATGTAAAGTGACTGCGAGAACAGCGCATTAGTGCAGCAAGCAGAGGCTGCATCTGTGAAATCGCGCCTCCGCCGCCAGCTGGCTGGCGGTTTTTTGCACGAGCCGCGACCCCGGCAGCGCCGCCCCCGCCCTCGCCCCCACCAACACCGCGCAGGCGCAGACGCAGGCGCTGCGTGGGCGGAGAGGAAGATGAACGGCAGACGCGGCGGCGGCAGAGCAAGTGCCAGTCCACAGGGCAACAGTACGGCACGCTCTACTCGGCAGAAGGGGATGGCCATTTAAAAGATCTTAGACGGTGCTAGGGGTATTCTAAACTGGTATGGTGTGCAAGTATAAAAAGAACAGAGAACTAAATGTTACACTTTTCATATAAATTTGAATGTGCAAGTTTCATTTATGTGCTATTAATAAATAATATAATATGAATCTTGGCACATTCAAATCCATTCTACAAGTGTAGAATTTAGTTTATTATATTATTATTGAATTATTTTTATTGGAATATTGTTGAATTATATTATTATTATTATTATTATTATTATTATTATTATTATTGTAGAAAGCTGGTTCTTTTTCAAATTTATTGGACCAAATAGGATCAATCTATGATGATACGATGATACCAGGAATTAAGATGTATAATTCATCTTAATTCCTGGTATCATCGTAGATTGATCCTATTTGGTCCAATAAATTTGAAAAAGAACCATCTTTCTACAATATAAAAACGGGATCAACATGAAGATATTCAACCATTCTATTATTATTATTATTATTATTATTATTATTATTATTATTATTATCACCAGTATTGTTATTATTATCATTATATTACTATTCTCAATTCAATCAAAATTCATTTTTAGGTTTACTCATTTAAATTTGATAAGGCTTCACTATAACAGTATTGAAATAATATTTATTATTTAAGGCAATAAAAAAATATGTGGAAACTAATAGAACTGCAAGTCGAAGGTTTACAGGGCGAAAAAGAAAAGCAATGAGAGAAAAACACGTTTCACAAAACAATTTAATTTTGATAGTATCTCATGTATAATTAAATGGAGCTTGAAAACGGAACGATGACAGAGCAATGACATAACGAGCCAGATGAAGTACACTAAAGAAGCCCGGGAGAGGTGAATAAAAACTGTTTATAGAGCGGCTCAGGCAGAGCTGCTGGTGATGTTCTTCCTATTTTGTCTCTGGATGCGATGTGAGCGCTAATGAAAACAAAACGACACCAGAGCAAAGTTAAGTGAGCAAGTGAAGTATTAATAATAGACACATATCGATCAAGGTTCACATATATTATCGATATTTTTGGAGCTAGTAGATTTTTTAATGTAAAATATTAAAATATTTATATTTTCAAATTTTTAAGAATTATGTTCAACAAACAGATTTGAGTGATCTGCCTATGTTAATGCAACTCTTTCGTTAATTTCAATTTGCACTTTAACAGATTATTAGAACAAAATTTTGAATCAACTAGCTGTATGTACGTAATTTCGTCAAGTGACTTCTGAAGTTAAACGTACGAGCAAAGTATCCTCGAAAGTGGCGAGTCATCTTTGCCAACACGTTCATTACAGGTGTAGCCACCCTTAAATGGCGTTGCCTTCAGTTCAATTGCGTTCCTTTAACATCCTCTCACCTGTTCCCTTTCTATTTCAAGCTGCCAATTACACCTCACCAAAGTTTCAAGGTATTCGTTGATTGTTGAAGTGCCGTGGGCAAATCATGAGTATACATGATTAAGAAACCTACGTTCACATGAATTACGGTAGTTCATACTTTCAAAATTTTAATCGAAATATAGATTGGTATTAGTTCCAGATCGATGTCGACTTATATATCGATCTCGAACTTCTCCATAGACGGTCGTTGGGTCGCGCACAAGTATTTCTATTGGCTCACCATGACAATTGTCCGTGAAAGCAAAAGATGAAGGATTACGATGAGAAATTTAAAAATAATTCAATTTTTTCTTTGGATTTTTTTCTGATAATGATAGAGGTAATTAGTGATGCTAGATGCTCCCAATTAGTTCTGTTATTCTATTGCACTTTCTAAAAATTTGCGTCCATAAAAAATTAATGTAGAAGGTTTCAATCTAAGTAATCAATGTTCCATAATGAAATTTTCGATCCGTCGAGACACCTATAAAAATACCTAAAATTGTAATAGTTTCTTTGCTAACGTGTCAACTGAAAACTATGAACCATTTTTGAGTTTTTAATTTTCATCTTCGAATGTAGTGGGATTTAAAATGTGCGGCGAAGAAATAATTTTATAATTGAATGTCTTATAGTAAATATTTCTTCCTTTCAATTGTACTTCAACGTACATGTTATATGTTGTGATTGAACCTTCATGATATCAATGAGCCTGAAATGAACTAATAAAATAAAACCCATACAAAGATAAAAGAAAATCCCTAAAAGAAACAGTATGTGGAATTTGACCACATACGATCTAGTCGGGCCTTCTCCTTCCGAATTCCACGCTAACCGTACGGACCGTGAAGTTCTGAGCCACATGACAGCGTAGGCTTTCGCGGCCGGAGTCAGCATAAACTTGGCTATCCGAGATACGCCGCGTCCTAGGCACATATCTGAACGTTTCGGCCGTCATGCTGCTTCCTTCCTCAGGGCGAAAGTCTGAGCCGTCTTTTCCAGGGGCAGTAAGTTCGCATGCTTGGGTGGGAGCAGGTGCCGTTGCAGCTGGAGCCAGGCGTCACCGGAGACGCCGAGCCGCGTGGTGGCGGAAGGCGTAATGGAGGAAGGCGTGGCGCAGGCGTGGGCGCAGGCGGAGGCTGTGGGACCTTGTCAGGCGGATCCACATTGCGTCCCGTCGCGCACCGCCGCCTGCCGCTGCACCGCGCCTCACAAAGACCCACTCGCAAAACAGGGGTACCACTCGCTGCCTGCTACAGACAAAAGTTGCTTTCGGAGATTGCTCGGTAACATACGAGACTAACTCCTGGAGAGTTTTGTACGACACGTTCTACAAAGCTCTTTGAGATTATTTAGGATATTTTTGGTTCAGCATAAATTATCTTTTATATTTATTCAGTTTATAAAATTGGTTTATTTTACATTTATAATCTTCAAACGATTTGATCACATAAAATTAGATGAGGTACTATGATTTCGGAATTTGGTACCGAGTCTTTTCCTCGGCACGTATCAAATGCGTTTCGTTCACAGGACAGCTTTCGGACTAGTAAAATGTCTGTGGGTGACTCGTATGTTATGCACTGTTATTTTCCAATTGAATACAGGCTACTCCGCATACTGTAAGTTTTTCTGCCGAAAATTCGCCATTTGTCGGCGCACGATTACATAACTTTCTCTTCTTACGAAGTACTACATAAGACGAGAGAGTAAAAATCAACGAAATAAACTATGAGTTTTCTATATCCTCTTGTCCCATTCATTACAAAAATATAATATAAAAAGGAGAACATAAATAAACAATAAAATATTTATATTAAATGATGATAAATGATTTTCAATTCATTTACTTTTGGAAAATGCAACATTTTTTCAATACCAACCTGAAAATGCTATGATAAAAGCTTGCCTTTGTTTATTTGAAAATACTTCAATATTTTAATGTTTACATGACGTTCGTTACGGCTAACAGTTTGTTTCCTGGTAAAATAAGACGGTACGGTTCAAAAAGATGCATATCCAAGGCCATATGTGACTCGCCACTTTCGCACCACACAGCACAGAAAATACGATGCGAACATTGAGACCGCCATGCCTTCGTGCCCTAAATTCAGGACAAAAACTGTGCAATTCGAAACGGTTGAAGCTCAGTTTACACGGAAGCAATTTAAGAGTAACAGATTTTGTCTCAGCTCGTTACTCTTAATAGGCCGAGTAAGCAGCTGTTCTTACGTAAGTAAGACTCTTTTTACTTTAGCTGTTTGTTTTTGCGTGTATTGACACGTCTACCCCAACGTTTGTATATTTTTTCTTTTAATATTTCATCAATTTTTATAGCCCACTTATTTTCACATCCAAATTTATGTTCAAGGCGTATTGTACGCCTTTTATACATTCAACAAAGGCATGTAAACTCAAGATAGCTATCGCAATTATCTCCGACCATTTGCCACCGCGTGTTTCGCACTTCCTCGGTGCGGTGGCTTACGACCGGAGAGGCGGTTAATGGAAGTGCCGAAGGCAGCGGAGGAACTTAATTAAAGGCTCTTAATTAAACTCCAGTAAAGGAGTTTTCACTGAGCGTATAGGAATATAGAACCCCTTTTGAAACAACTTCACGAAGAGCGCAGCCTCTTTGCGCTTCTTCAGCTTCTCTTTAAGACTAAGCAGAAGCGACCAAGCGATGTCAAGGAGGTGGTTCTGTTTTTAGAAGCAGCATTGTTCGTCTGTGGTAAGCGAATTTAAATGTAATGATTTACAAATGCTTCGGCTTATTTTTACTCTAGAACATTTACTTATGCAGTCAAGAAGTGATGTAGTTGTTATTCTCGGGAAGTTATAAGGCCAAAATTGAGATATGTATATCAGATTACAGATTATAGATGAATGAAGTTTATTTCTTATCTTATTGTGTTATTGTTTGATTGTTATCTAAACTCATTCAGCAGTCACAACAAAATTAATGTTTGTCCTGATAAATCATGCAAATTACTGGCCAAAATAAATAAGTATGTATATACGACACTAATTCTTCAAGATAAATTGTGCATTCAAATATATATTATCTTCAAAGCTTGATAAGGGTGTTCCATTGGTTCTATCCCTTCGCAAAATGAGGAGATACATAGTCAAATAGGAAAAACGATGATAAACCAGTAAAAATGCCAGATTTGCATCTACGGATACCAGAATTTAAATTTCGCTTAATCCTCGAGGAATTTTTAAAGAAGAAAATGAACTCATGGCAACCGATAACTATCTCTGTTGCGCATCTCTCCTGCCCATAACTCATTGTAAACATCGCTACTTCCTCGTCATCACTCGCCAGGTGACAGTGTTGAGACCGAAGATTTATTTCCTAGAGAACGCGAATGTTGACTTCTTTGACGAATCGTTTCCCCTCCCTGCGAAATAAATAAAACGAAAGCCCAACCACGCAACCCGTGATATGCAGAACGTGGACCAGCGCCGGATGCTTAGGCGCGACCGTAGCGAAACTCCGTGACGTCAGCGGCGCAAGAAATGAAGATCGAGTTTCCCCTTTCCGTTCACGCACCGTTTCCGCATGTCGCGCGCCGCGCTGCAGCCTGCGTTCACGCACCCCCCCCCGCCCCCAACACACGCACGAACCAAATCAGGTCACCGGGCAAGCGAATTCGGTCCTGACAACAGCAACAGATATTCCACATCTATAACGAAAAACAAACCCCCTAGAAAATGAAGGCAACTGACTGATAGACTAGGCTTTTCTTTGTGCTATTTCTGACTTAGGTGGTCAGCATTTTAAAAGCGCACTCTTGCAATCTTTTACAACTCTGTTCAACTGATTATATATTGTTTCATAGTACAATTCCTTTCTTGAATATTATAAATAATAATTTATTCATGACAAAAATGCAAAGTACGTGTGCGTAGACAATGATTTTTTTCCCTACAGGTAAGGGATTTCGAGATAATCACGATCACAAATTAGGGTTTCGAGGCCTACAATTAGAAGAGCACTACGCGGCTCTAGAAATTACAACTTGGAGCACTATGCGGCCCTAGAAATTACGATTTCGACGTACATTACGATTACATTTCGATTGTACAATATCGATTACATTACGATGAGATCCAAAAATTATGATTTCGATCACTATGTGGCATAGGAAATTACGATTTCGACTAATATGAGATCCAAAAATAATGATTTCGAGCACTATGTGGCATAGAAATTACGATTTCGATAATTATGTAGCCCTAGAAATGTTGCATTTGAACATTGTGCGACACTCAAAACTAAGAGTTTTTCAGCGCTGTGTAGCTCTAAAAATTATACGATTTCGAGTTAATCAGCATTACAAATAAGGATTTCGGCCACTGCGCGATCCTGGAAATTATGCATTTGAGCACTACGTGCTACTTGCGACCCAAACGAATTGCGTGAAACCCGAGAAACGCATTGGACACGGGAAGGACACGAGCGCCTGGTCCACTCCGCGCTCGCAGGCCGCTTCCGGTGCTCTCTCTCTCTCTCTCTCTCTCTTTCGCTCGCTCGCTCGCTCGCTCGCATCCTCGCTTCCACGCACGCGTCCCCGTTCCGCCCGTCCGTACGTCAGTAGTGCGTGCGACGCATGGCACGCGCCTATGCCCGTGTGTGAGGTTCGCCGCCGCCGCCGCCGCCGCCGCCACACCCGCATCCGTGCCCGTGTCCGCTGGTCGCCTGCGCGCCGACCAAGTACCACTTTCTCGGGCCCGTTGTGTGCACGCTCTCCTTTCGGCAGGCGATCGCTCGCCGAACGGCCAGCTTTGCTTTCCGAGAAGTCGATGTGTTCGGAAACTCTGCTTCCTATCCTTTATGACCCGATTACCTATGAACTAACCGACGAATTTCTATGTATTCTCAAGCGGGGACAGAAGAAAAGAGAAAAGTCAAGAATGACCGCATACATTTCCATTGCAAATAATTAAATATACAATTAAAATTGTATATTGAGTCAATGATAGATTTTAATGTAATCATAAAATCTTTATCATGACTTTATTTGTAATATATTTTGTGAAAATGGTACTCAAATTATTTTATAAAATCTGTTCGTATTGAAGATAAAACAGACCTTCGTTTAGGGAGATACTTCTTCATTTAGGTTCAGTTGACAAGAGTTTCCACTCCTAATATCTAATGTGATTCTTTATATAACGACCAATTCCTAATTTTCTCATTTGTGTGTAATTAAAAGGATCAATCACAAAAAAAATGATGGTCCCCAGGGACCCAATGATAAAATGTAGCAATGAGACAATATTTACAATATACTATATAGGTTTGGAGACAATAGTGACTAATAACAGATACCTACCTATAAATCTATTTATAAATCACCTTGAAGATTATTCTCGACAACACGGTTTTATTGATAACATTACTTCCTGACTCACAAGAAAGTTAATTTAGTTCGGACTTTCACTGTTTGATAAGTGACGTTCCTTTCTTCTTGAAGAACTGAACTTTTAAACGTTGAAAGAATATTTTTCAAATGTATATATCCCTCCAGATACTTGTCCTCATTAAAACAAAAACACAATTCATCACAAGGATGTTTAGTTGTAAACACAAAAAAATTGCTATTTCTTGAAACAAATTGTATGTGAATCTATTGCTGAATCAACACTATGTGCTGCATATTCATCATGCGCTGCCTAAATGCGAATATTAAATCAGAGTTTGCTTCATTTGAGCAATTTAAGATTTTATTTCATTCAATTCCGGAAAAATATTTTGACTCGTTAAATAGCTTGGGCATAATTATCACTTAACTTAATTTTAATGCAATAGAATGTATTTGTTTGATTCTTATCTTCTGTTTAATTTCACACCATTACGTCACGTGCACAATGAGCATGATGAGTTTAACCCGAGATAGTTAAATTGCGACAATACTCTTTCAAATTTTATCGAAAATTTAATTAATTGAAATTATAAAGTATTTTCAGCAACAGAAACTAGTTAATAGTATTTGTAGTAATAGTAGTAATAGTAAATTAGTAATAGTAGTTGTATACAGTGTAGAGTTAATATTACACGTCAAACAACAGATTCTTACACGACATACTAATAATACTCTAATGTTTTTCAGTGAGCTTTCTTCGATACATCGAGCTGTATCAACAGATATGCGTTCACTGTGTGTATTCTTTGAGTAATCACGCAGGCGTCATTGTTTTCGTCACTGTGGGTACTTTCCCTGCCTGAGAGGTACGGAGTTGAGTACACAGGACTAGATAGGGCGAATAAACAGATAAAGTGAACGCACAGTTTTCGAGTTGCTGAGGGCGGAGGCAGGGTTATTGCGACCTACATCCACACGCGATAAGTCAGCATCCGCAATCACTCTTTTGGAAAGAAAGGGGGTCTCGCAAAGAAACCATAGTGTCGGGACTTAGGCCTGCGTCTTGATGGTGGTCCCTCATGACGTTGAATAAAATTCATCATTAACATCTTTTACCGGCTGAGATGACTTAAGGCAACAACACTTGGCATGTAGTGTTTCTGGGCAGGAGGTCCGGAGTTTGAGTAAACTCCGAGTAACGGATCTAACAAATTGAACATTGTTAGGCAGCAAGGTCGAATTCAGCCTGTCTGGGGGAGAATTCTAGCGGAGGGCTACTCTGATCAGTAGTTGTACGTGGTTTATTCGATTAATATTAGGCGAAAGTCGGAAGAGAACTTTACCAAACGGCCACAAACCGTGCGCGATCATCCCCTCCTCATCCTTCTTCTCTAATCTCTCACACACAGTGGCATTTACTACATTAACGCACATGTTAGGAGACCAGTTGGAAGCTTAGAGACGGAATTAATTCGTTTTAGATTTAAATTAACAAATATTTCATTTGAATTCAATTGACAATTTACACGGAACTGACGGTGCAAGCTTATCTTATTTTTTTCTTTTATTTATGGAGCAAGCAAATGCCATTTTTTCAATTGACACTTCACATAAGGCATTCATTCCTAGAATTTTTTTCTCCGACCTTCGCGAAGCTGATTAATAGCATTCTCCGCCTCAGAGAATCGGCACCCTGTCTGCTATAGAATTGTGTTGCACGGAACACCACAGTATTTCTAAAACTTCCCAGCATCGTGCATCTGAGGGATCAACGATTTTCTTACTTCTAATGGGTGGCTGACTTCTCAAGAACTGCACAGAATCTGCTTCCATAAAATTAAAATTGCGAATTCCGGACGCACAACTCAATGGCGCGTACAAAATAGAGCTATATTTATATCGTTTATAAATAGAGCTAATAGGCGCATCAGTCGTGTTAACGGCGGTGATGTGAGGTAGCGGTGATGGTATGATGTGGCGGTGATATGGTGGTGGCGATGGTGGTGGCGATGGTGGTGCATGGTGTTGGTGGTGGCGATGGTGGTGGCGATGGTGGTGGCGATGGTGGTGGCGATGGTGGTGGTGGTGGTGGCGGTGGCGGTGGCGGTGGCGGCGGTGGCGGTGGCGGTGGCAGGCGGCGTGGCGGTGGCGGGCGGTGGCAGGCAGGGCGGCAGTGGGAGATGGGGGACGGGAGCGGCAGGCGGAAGGCGGGCGGCAGGCGGCGAAGGCGTGAGGCGTGGGGGGTGGGGCAGGGAGTGGGGAGGCGGGGAGCAACAGGAGGCGGGTGGCAGGCGGCACAAGGCGGGCAGTAGAGACGGGCGGCAGGAAGCAGGCGGCATACGGCAGGAGCTAGGCAGTGGGCGGCGGCGGACGACGACGGGCAGACGGCGGTGCGAGGGGGTGTGGCGCGGGGGGCGGGGCAGGGTGAGGAGCGGAAGTTTGACGCGTGGTGGCGGCGCGTGCCGTCCGGTCACGGTGATGCTTCGTCGCCTTCCGCCTCCGACGTCGCCCCATCAGCCGAACGCCCTTCAGCGAAGCACAGGGGCGGCCCGCTGAGGCGCGACCGACACTCCGCATATGGACAGTGTCACTAGGTAGGATGTCCGTCGGCGCGGTCCTACTCGACTCAATCGCACTGGTCAAGTGCCATGTAGTTGAATCGTGTTCATGATATAAAAATGACTTCTGTTCGTATACCAATTTTGCCATCGTCACCTTTATCACAGACATCAACTGTAACTATTCCTGCCAATGTTATCCCCATTGTCATCACTATTGTCAACACTGTCATCTCCATCGTCATCGCTGGGCGCGGCCGACACTCCGCATATGGACAGTGTCACTAGGTAGGATGTCCGTCTGGCGCGGTCCTACTCGATTGAATCGCACTGGTCAAGTGCCATGTAGCTGAATCGTGTTCATGATATAAAAATGACTTCTGTTCGTATACAACTCTGCCATCGTCACCTTCATCACAGTCATCAACTGTAATCATTCCTGCCAATGTTATCACCATTGTCATCACTATTGTCAACACTGTCATCTCCATCGTCATCGCTGGGCGCGGCCGACACTCCGCATATGGACAGTGTCACTAGGTAGGATGTCCGTCTGGCGCGGTCCTACTCGACTCAATCGCACTGGTCAAGTGCTATATAGCTGAATCGTGTTCATGATATAAAAGTGACTTCTGTTCGTATACAACTCTGCCATCGTCACCTTCATCACAGTCATCAACTGTAATCATTCCTGCCAATGTTATCACCATTGTTATCACTATTGTCAACACTACCACCTCCATCGTCATTGCCTTCATTTTTGAAAAAATTGTGTTAAGACTCCATTTAGTTGTTTGCCCCTATCCCCGTCCCATCTGCATTGTCAATTTAGGGGCTTTACTTACAAATTCGTATGTTTTCTTCGCCTTTTCTGATAAATTTGAAGAGAGAAAATTTCTTCCGGGATATTTTTAGCCTTTTTTGTGATTGATTTTAATTACCCTTATTTTAAATTAACAAATAAAAAAATTCTAATTAAGAATACACATATTTATTACACGAAAGAATCAACGTATAGAAATAATATTTGTAGAGAATATATTTATGAACGAGTTTTGTGTGTAAGCATGCAATTTGCATTAAATGAAAATTATTTTAATTTAGTGTTGTCATTTTAGTTCTTTTTGCTAAGCTATCTTGAATTCCTTGGGCCCTCCTGTCAACACAACATTCCGTATTCACCTTGCATTGTTGACTGTTAATTTCATCGTCATTTCTGTTTCTCGCCTTTCTCATTTTGAGGGCAAATTTTTGAACCACATGAAAATATCAAACGTTTATAGTTTCCCAGGAATGTGCCCCCAAGAACAGTTCGGGAAAGTGCTAATCTGCGTTTCACATCTCTCTAGATTTACAATAGATTTTCAAATGTCTTTCCTATAACTGGATACCATTTACATAGATAGTTTCAGTTTCTTCAATACTATTCTAAACTATCAAGAAATCAATTTAGATTGAATATGAAATTAACTTGAAATGTTAATTGTTTCTATAAGCTTCGTAAATAAGGAATATTTTGAAGCAAATTACCTGACACGTCCACGCTATCTGCTCTACAATGAGATTCGTAGGTTAACGACTTCGATTTAAAGGCGCCTGAATACGATGCTGATAAAACAATTTTTTGAATACTAAGATCGTGTATCATTATCTCTAATGCTCAATCTTTCAACATCAGAAAGGATTTTGAACGTTGAAAGATCACAGTGATAAGTAATTAGTGAATTATCTTCTATCAACTCTTCAGTTTTTTTCGAGTTTTGCCCTATTTGGAAAGCTGATTCCTTTTATGACGATGTTTCACAACAGTTCTCTATCACACTAAAAAGGCCTGAAATGAGTTTTGATATTTTTACCGTTCAGAAACAACTCTGGCGACCCACAGTAATTAGTTGATACAATATCAGACAGTAATTACCTTGATACTGTAATATTCTTTCGGTCTGAAAGCGGCCAGCTGATGTATCACTAATATTAAATACAAACAGGAGGCGATACCAATTTGGGAATACATAAAAATTAAAATGTCGACACTAATCTTTAATTAAAATTTTAAACAGTAATTACTATATATTAAAGAAATTATTTGATGCTAGAGTATCTCCTAAAAAATTAAAACTTTTTAAAAACTTCAGTAATTTGGAAACATTTCTTTCCATCTCTATATTTATCTGAATAGTTGATCTTTTAAGTTTAATGGCACCAGCTACTGGGGAAATAAAATTTCTTACGAACAATAATAACAAATGCGATCGAAAAAGAAATACTGGTAAGTGATATAGTTGAAGTTGTACCTGCCAGACGTCTCTGATTCCAAGTTTCACAAGTTAAATCACGAAGCGATCACATTAACCAGTGGGAGGCTGATGTTTTGACCTTCAGGAAAGAACTCATAACTATGGTTACAGCGATGACAGCGGGACTGAGAAAAGGAAGCAGTGACGGTGGAAATTGGAGATTGTGGCAGTGAAGGAATCGTGTAATTTTCTCCCTGGCTAATTGCAGTACTTGTCCACAGTTGGGACTTATCTTTGAGACCAGTGGTGTTGTGGTGAAACCAGAGGCGATCAGAGCGCTTGTTTATCACCTGCAGATACGAGGGTTTTAATCCCAGTCAGTCTAGAGGAATTTGTAGCGGATAAAGTGAGTAAGCGATTTCCTGGGGGTTATCCTCCTTTTTACTCAACTTAACATGCGAGCATCATCATCATCATCATCATCATCATTACCAGTTAATAAACTGGTCCACCACTCCAAATAAAGCTGCTAAGACTCTTTTACAAGAAAGATAATTGCCTTAGGGACCAAGGGACCGTTCTCTAATTTCTTTACATACAAACGGGAGAGAAAATGATTTCCCAAAATTAACACGATGGTGAGACATGCACGGAGTTTCGTTACTTCATTGATCATTTTTTTGTGTTGTTGTTGTTGTTGTTGTTGTTGTTGTTGTTGTTGTTGTTGTTGTTGTTGTTGTGCGGTACCGTACGTAAAAAAGGTGCCGCTTCCCTCAAAATGCCTGCGATAGTTCAGTGGCAACATCATTGCCTCCAAAACATCATTGATCACAAGGTACTCTGAGTTTGAGTAACTATGGTAGAGGATTTTCGACACTTATTACTAGGGAACGGAATTTATTGTAATAAAAAAGCAAAATATGGACATATTTTTGTATTTATTTTTTCTATAAACGTAAGAAAAAATTGAAAGTATGTGAAATAAAAATTCGTTATAATGTTTAAACTTCCATTCTTCAAGAGTTTTCCGAGCACGGTACGTTGCCAATCAGATCTTAGCATGGATTCAGAGCGGCTGAAATAAAGTTCTACAGCTACAGAATCAATTTCTCGATAGGTTCATCCGAAATAATACTACTTTGGTACTATGTACAATGTTGTTTACGAAGAGCCGGCGCTCAAGTGAATAGTATTATCCGTGCACGTCTGACAATTAATAGCGAAGATCCGGCATTAACACAAGCACATTGGGTGGCGTCGTAAGTATTTTAGAAACAAAGTTAGTTTTCAAGTAAGATCTCGAATTCGCATTTGAAATGTTCATTTTCATACATATATTAAAATGTAACGAAATATTTAGCAATAGACAAAATATGTAATTATACCAAAATATGTAAAAAGAAACTAAAATACCAAAAATTGTTTGAATTCGTTCAGAATGTGTTAAGTCTAAAAACATTAGTGAATGCAGGTACCTCTTCCCTGTAAAAATATGTATTTACATGAAAATCCGTTCCCTAGTTATTACATAGTTGGATCGAAATTAACCACTGTCTGGAGGACAATTCTAGCAGTCAGCTTACTGTAATTGGCATTTTTCGTGGTTTCTACGATCAATACCAGGCAAATGCTGACGCAATATTCCAGAAAATGGACCGAAGGCCGACATCTTCCAACCATAACCCTTGTTCCCTTACATACACTTACATCAACTCCACCACCCCGCATGTCGGAGTCCAACCGGGGGAAACACTAGCGAGGGAAAATCTCTGCAACCTAACGTGTAAGTCGGCGCAGGAACCGACTGAGGTGATTAAGGGCATCAACTGATATCATTGCAGTGCCTCTCATCGGGAGGTCCTAGGATCCAGTCCCGACGGTGGCAGAATATTCGACACTAGCTCGATAGTTAGGTCGAGTTCTGTCGCTGCCTAGAGAATTCTAGGGGCCAGCTGCTCTGATCTATAGTTTTCCGTGTTTTTTCCGATCAATACCAGGCGAATGTCTAAGCAAGTTCCTTAACAAATGGGCCACGGATCGCGCGCAATCTATCCATCCTCTTTCTTCTCCAATCCTCACCCCTTACTTACACACACACATTTTTGCAATACACTACCATACACGTTCGGAGACAATTTGGGAGCGTACAGCTTATCCCGGCTGAGGCGGTGCCTCACAAGTGAGAATACCTTGATGGGGAAAATCCGTAAGCTTACGTGTAGATCGGAACCGAAAATCATCATCAAGCGGGGGAAGAACAGCACAACCTCACATAATAAAACATGCTGTACACTTACAGCTCTATTGGCCGTAGAAGTTGACGTGCCCTGAAACACTAAATAACCAATCAATAAATCGGTCTTGGATCTCATTCTGTAGGTGAGAAACACCATCACCATCCGCGATATATAAAATTCACTTCACTTACACTACTAATAACATTCGGACTTGCCGCATCTAGAAACAATGAATCAGGAGAGGTGGCGCAGGGCATCAACTGAAGTCACTACTGTGCCTCTGACTAGCAGGTCCAGGGTTCGAGTCCCGACGGTCGCAGGATTTTCGACACTAGTCAGATAGCTAGGTCGATTGCAGTCGCTGTTTGGAGGAGAATTTTAGCGGCCGGCTGCTATGGTCGATAATTTTCCGTGTTTTCTCCGATCCATACCAGGTAAATGCCGGAGCAGAACCATACCAAATGGGCCATGGAGAGCGCGCGATCATTCCTTCCCATTCCTTGTCCTATCCTTACCCTTACACACACTTACATGCACTACACTACCACATACACCGGGACCGGTCGGGGCTATTCCCGGCTGGGACGGTGCCTCGGTGGTGAGAGAAACCTGGTCGCAGAAAACCCCGCTAGCCGACGGTAGGTTGTCGCCGGATCTCGCCAACCAGCGAGGCAATAACACCTCCACCTCCCTAGCCCAAATCACGCACTAAATTTACGGAACTAATGACCTTAGCCTTGACGCCCGGGATCACTAGCAATTATGCATCATCAGGAAACAATAAATACTAATTCACTGGGTGTCCACCTCAGCCCCCCCCCCCCCCGCCTACCGTGAACGTCCTCGCGCCCCGGTCACGTGGTCGCTGCCCCCGGAAGGGCCCTGCTTCTGTTGTAACGTGACGCTACCGCGCTCTCGCGGAACTGCCGGTCCGCGCCATCCGTTCGCTTCCTGGGTGGTCAGGTGAAACCTCCTAGAGAGGGGGGGCTGTGTATGCGTTTCTCGTAACGGTACGCGAAAGTTACGATAAACCATCTCGCACCCGCGATGATGCGCGAGATAATTTCTCTTCTGGGGACGAGCGAGATGTAGCGAAACGGACTCGTTTAGAACCTCCGCGCTTGGCGCTTCTTTTTTTTTTCAAGGACGGCCGACACTTTCTCGGTCGTTACGACCTTACGCGGCAACCTTCCGATAATTGTTATCAAGACATCATAAAGATATGAAGTGTTTCATGTCGTTGAAAGTATTGGCATGATACAAACGTTACATAATGTCGATACCAAGCACGATAAACAATGGTGCAGCATACTATGTGTAGAAAAATGAATTTACAAACCTACCTCATATTATTATATTTGAGGTAGAAGTGTTAATGCGTCATTTGCGCATTGGAAAAAAAACTCCAGTGGTGACGCGAAAAGTACTCAAATTTTCGAAACATTTTACATGACCTTATTTCAAAATCGATCTTTAAGGAACACTTTCATTAAGAGAAAAATATCTATCTTTAATATTTTGGTTGTAGGAGTGCTCCGAGAAAAAAAAATTTGAACTTTTGCAACTTTCGAAAAATAAGGGCTTTCAAGGAAGAAAGATCCATTGGGGAATATTAATTTTGGAGAAAATTGACAGAACGGTTTAGCCGCTAGCGTTGTTCACAGACGGACAGACGTTTTGCGGTCATTCGAGTTTTCGGTATCAAGGACCCACAAAAGATGTATTTGGGCTACACTGCGAGATAGAGGATTTTTTTCTTAATTTAGCAACTAGGTTTATCCACTTTTTCATTACCAAGAGCTCTGTAATAAGAGTTTTTCTGCCTAAAATTCGCAGTTTTGCGTTCAGTATTACATAACTTTTTCTTTACTCTGTAGCGAGAAAGTAATACAAGAAATTAAAATTCTGTATTTACCCAAAAAATGAATTTCAGATACAATGCACACATGCGAATGTTAGCAAAATTAAAATCCGTAAAATTAATTGGTTCGCAATTTCTGTCTTACAACGTTTTCCCCGGCAAACATCAATTTCAAGTCTTCATCATTGGCTGCAATATCCAGATTACATTGTTGAAATATGAGCTCGAATAGAGTTTCAAAATGGCCGAAACGAACCAGTTGAAAGGCGCTTCATTTCGGGAGTCTGTTGACTTTGGAGAAGCGGGCGCAGAATAAACGAGGCGCTGTGCGCTCCATTGCTCGCCGGGCACAAGGGGGTACAGGAGGGGGGCAGGGGGAGGCTGCGCTTCCGCCGGATGATCTTCGGGGGCGCTGGAGCCGATAATGAGTCCCTCGGCCGATCGCCCTCGGGATGCGGGGATGGGTGGGAATCCGCACTGAAAAGAAGAGACGAGGACCACGCGAAGAATGGAGGAAGTCTGAAAGGAGGAAGAATTGTTTAGAAAATTCTTGGGGTGATTAGCATATAAATTGAGGAAATCCGAGGGGGAAGGAGAAATTTACAGAGAACAAGTTCTTTGTGTATCTGTTGGCAATCGTACGTCGCAATACTATCTACACAATTAAGGATGAAGGAGTGAATTAATCACGATAACGACGAGTGTGGTGTTAGTGGAGATGATATTAATGGTGAAGATGGAATAAAAAGTTCTAGAGAATCCCAAGAAACCCATCAAAAATACACGTTTATCCGCAACCGTCGGTAGAAATTTAGAATCATTGTGTCTGAAGTGACAAGTAAGCGTTTTAGCTCGTATTATCCAATTCTGTTTATGTTGGGTGATACATCGTTATTAAAGTTTTATCACCATAATGCTTGGACACACACACACACACACACACACACACACACACACACACATGCACACACATACATCCACACGCACACACATACATACATCCACACGCACACACATACATACATCCACACGCACACACATACATACACACGCACACACATACATACACACGCACACACATACATACACACGCACACACATACATACACACGCACACACATACATACACACGCACACACATACATACACACGCACACACATACATACACACGCACACACATACATACACACACACGCACACACACACTTAGAAGCACTACACTACCGCACACACTAATCATGAGGTTAGAGCTTGTCGCGGCTGACGCGGTGGCCCCCCGCTGGAGGGAGATACTTGAATGGGGAAAACCCCGCAAGCCAATGTCTAGGTCGGCACCAGATTTCACGATTCAGCGCAGGAAGATCACCGCCACCTCCCGGTTAAAACAAACATACACTACACTTATGGGACTAACGGCCATCTGACTCGTCTGAAATAATCACTCAGCCAGATATGACGTCGAAGTAAGTATCAACCAATCTGATCCACTGCGGTCGTGCGTTGTCCGTTGTTGGCCGCGTGCGTCCGCTGGGATCGCGCCAGTCGTCGGCGTGAGGGGTGGCTCCCTCTGGCGCTTCCGGCCTCAGGCCCGCCGCCACTCGCGCTCCTCGCCCCGCCCCGCCCCTACCCGCAGCGCCGCGCCGCGCCTTAACCAGCCGCTTCCGCCGCATGTGCGGGGCGCGGGCCGCCGCCGGCGCGACGACACGCGGGGGAGAGCGCAGGCGCTGCGCACACAGCTCTCGTTCACGGCCGACCGACGCCGCCGCGTCCAAACGGAATTAGGAAACGCGGAGAGCTGGTCTTGAACCGGCGCTGCGCCGCGCCGGGCGGCATCTGGCGGGGGCAGTAAGTGGCAGCACTTGTGGGCAAAGCAGTCGATAGACGCCTCAGCCTACTTGCTTTAGAGTTTTTGTGTGTAATAGAGAGCATTGGGTAAGCGTGGACAGGCAAACGTATCACATGTCGATTTCCAATACCAGGTGAATACCGGAGCAGTACCCTATCAAACGGGCCACGGACCGCGCGCGATCTGTCCTTCCTCTTGCTTGTCCTATCCTCTCCCTTTACATACACACACACTAACATGCACTACACTGCCACATATTCTGGGAGATCGGTCGGGAGCTTAGAGCATGTCCCGGCTGGGGCGGTGCCCCGCTGGTGGGAGAGTCCTGGTTAGGGGGAAACCCCACTAGCCGACGGTAGTTCGGCGCCGGATCTCGCTATCCGGCGGGGGAATATCGCCATCTTCCGAGAAAAACATGCACTACACTAACGGGACTAATGACCAAAGCAGTTGACGTGCAAGGAAACACGAAAAAAATCAATCAATCCATTAATCAACATGTCGATTTCTGCTAGCAGGTCATCCCTTCCAGATTTGTCACCATTAAGGTGCGATACAATAACTACTAGCATTCGAAATATTTGTTGAACAGTTGCAAATATAGAAATGCGGACTTTTGACTCTGGATAGGTGATCTAGAGTTGCATAGAAAACAAACTATTTCATGGAATTCAACTGTTTCATTTCATTACAATTTAAATGGTGTATTAATACCTTTTTTCGAGAATACTATTTGAGAATGGTAACTTCAAAGGAATATATTAAAAATTAAAAGTTTAATTAAATTGTTTTAGGAACAACGTGAAATTAAGAACAACAAATTTTGTAAAATTTGAGTTCAGAAAAGTATTTTTAGATAGCGTTTTCATCAACCTTCTCTTTGAAAACAGAGTAGATCGATCCTATTTTCTTTCTCTACCATTCTTGAAAATAATCTCCTATTTGTTTTCACGCCTTTCTAAATGTTGTTTCAGGTGATGCTGCTAGTTTCTTTGTCAGAAAATGAGTTTTGAAGACTTCTTGTTTCATCAGATGTAGATAATATTATTAGAGATAAGTGGCGCGATCATTCGTTACATGCGTCAGTTCCAAAGGTTTATTTGGTCAAAAATAAAATAAAAACCAGCAACTAACATCCATGAACAACGCTCAAGTCCTTTCAAGAAGCAAGCAGAGTGGAGGAAGATTTCATGTTTGAAAATTTGTACTAATTCGGAATATGGGTCTTCAAGGAGCTAGAAATATTATATTCCATAATCTCAAAAACGTTTAATATCTTGGGAACTTTAAACTCAATATTATTTTCGGTGACGCATGGAATATATGAAAACGTATACTTTTATTTGAACATTGCTTAACTGAAATCATTTTTAAAGAGAGGGGGAATGTTCACATTGATGAAAAAAACAAAGGTTTCATTCACTGTGTCAAGAAATCTGTATCTAATCGAATTCATTTCAATTTTAAGAATTTTTTTTATTTCGGCATTCAGGAAAGCATTCTTACTATCCAAAAATTGAGATTGCATACGAAAATATCTGTTTTATATAGTTTGTATAAGTATCAATAATAATATTACATTTCCAACGCTGTATATAAGCAAGTAATTTATTTTACATTTCAGGTGCATGTTTGAGTGCATGTACGTGCCATTTAAAAGATTTTTAATGGCTTACAAAATGCTCTTGTTATCCCTTCAGAAGGCACCAGCTGGAAGAATTCGAATGGGCACTGCCAATTGACTTTTGACACCGAGAGAACCGCGACACATACTTGTCATCGTTATTGTTCTTGCTTGGATCACGATCTCTGTGACGCAGTATCTTTTTACAAGAACTCTGTTCTCTAATAATACAGATGTGTCTCATGTATTGAAGGACTATCAAGATAGCTTTGTCTTGAAGCCCTACTGCATAATATTTCTTTCTACTTTTATTTTCCAATATTAATTAAAAAATAAATCGTTAGGTTGCAGACATCGACGTGGAAGATTTTTCTTATTATTTCGTAGTCGAATTTGAATGAGACATAAATATTAAATCGATTTTTATGAGTATGTTAATTTGAATTTTATTGCGAAAACTGTTGGAGAAGAAAACTAAAGCAATGAAATCGATTTGAGAGGATATTCTTGAGTAACGTGAAGTTGTATTAATTTTTTACTAAAATTGTTATGAATTATTTTATGCCTCTTAATTTAAAAGTGCAGCATCAAAAGCTAAAACAATTATCTAGGTGTCGGCAATTTAATAGTTTATACTACATTATAAATACCCACGCGAGACATTGTCGCAATATGTTCAACAACAAAATGTAAAAATATCCTATGCAATAACCCGTAACTTACGCACCGAAAATTAGTTCGCCTTTCCCCAGCCTCGTTGAGTTATGTACTCATTCACTTACCACCCATTACCAAACTTTCAAATTTCCCACTGTGTATCCACGGGAAAATTCAATCCGTGCGTCTCGGGAGAAAGCAAACACACCGCACACATCTACAATAGCAAACAATCCGTCCGCGAGCGAGCAAACAGACCCCGGCGATAATGGCGGCGCGGGCCGGGCACTCACCTTGCAGAGCGCGACGCCCGTCTCCAGGTGCTCCATGAAGTAGTCGGCGGAGATTTCGAGCTCCGGGTAGAGCACGTTGAGCCACTCGGCCAGGTCCTCCTTCATGGCCAGCAGGTAGTCCTCCGACGAGCGGAAGGGCCTCACGGAGCGCGCGTCGCGCAGCACGGGCGTCAGCGCGCCCTCGTCCAGCACGGGGCTCATGGCGGCGGCTGCAGCACACAGCAGAAGCACACGCCGTTAGACAGCACACTATAGGACAGGGTTTTTATTAGCATGAATGACCGGTGAAAAGGTTAGGATTGACTCATTGATTGGTCGATTGTTCCTTTTAAACCTTAAAGTGCCTCTCGGGGCTCATGGCGGCGGTTGCAGCACACAGCAGAAGCACACGCCGTTAGACAGCACACTAAAGGACAGGGTTTTTATTAGCACGAATATTCGGTGAAAAGGTTATGATTGACTCATTGATTGATCGATTGTTCCTTTTAAACCTTAAAGTGCCTCTCGGGGCTCATGGCGGCGGTTGCAGCACACAGCAGAAGCACACGCCGTTAGACAGCACACTAAAGGACAGGGTTTTTATTAGCATGAATGACCGGTGAAGAAGTTGTGATTTACTCATAGATTGATCGATTGTTCCTTTTAAACTTTAAAGTGCCTCTCGGGGCTCATGGCGGCGGCTGCAGCACACAGCAGAAGCACACGCCGTTAGACAGCACACTAAAGGACAGGGTTTTTATTAGCATGAATGACCGGTGAAAAGGTTAGGATTGACTCATTGATTGATCGATTGTTCCTTTTAAACCTTAAAGTGCCTCTCGGGGCTCATGGCGGCGGTTGCAGCACACAGCAGAAGCACACGCCGTTAGACAGCACACTAAAAGACAGGGTTTTTATTAGCACGAATATTCGGTGAAAAGGTTATGATTGACTCATTGATTGATCGATTGTTCCTTTTAAACCTTAAAGTGCCTCTCGGGGCTCATGGCGGCGGTTGCAGCACACAGCAGAAGCACACGCCGTTAGACAGCACACTAAAGGACAGGGTTTTTATTAGCATGAATGACCGGTGAAAAGGTTAGGATTGACTCATTGATTGATCGATTGTTCCTTTTAAACCTTAAAGTGCCTCTCGGGGCTCATGGCGGCGGTTGCAGCACACAGCAGAAGCACACGCCGTTAGACAGCACACTAAAGGACAGGGTTTTTATTAGCATGAATGACCGGTGAAAAGGTTAGGATTGACTCATTGATTGATCGATTGTTCCTTTTAAACCATAAAGTGCCTCTCGGGGCTCATGGCGGCGGCTGTAGCACACAACAGAAGCACACGCCGTTAGACAGCACGCTAAAGGACAGGGTTTTTATTAGCACGAATGTCCGGTGAAGAGGTTGTGATTTACTCATTGACTGATTGTTACTTTTAAACCTTTAAGTGCCTCTCGAGGCTCATGGCGGCGGCTGTAGCACACAGCAGAAGCATACGCCGTTAGACAGCACACTAAAGGACAGGGTTTTTATTAGCATGAATGTTCGGTAAAGAGGTTGTGATTGACTCATTGATTGATCGATTGTTCCTTTTAAACCGTAAAGTGCCTCTCGGAGCTCATGGCGGTGGCTGTAGCAAACACAACAGAAGCACACACCGTTAGACAGCACACTAAAGGACAGGGTTTTTATTAGCACGAATGTCCGGTGAAGAGGTTGTGATTGACTCATTGATTGATCGATTGTTCCTTTTAAACCTTAAAGTGCCTCTCGGGGCTCATGGCGGCGGCTGCAGCACACAACAGAAGCACACGCCGTTAGACAGCACACTAAAGGACAGGGTTTCTATTAGCACGAATATTCCGGTGAAAAGGTTGTGATTGACTCATTGATTGATCGATTGTTCCTTTTAAACCTTAAAGTGCCTCTCGGGGCCCATGGCGCTGGCTGTAGCACAGAGCAGAAGCACACACCATTAGACAGCACACTTAAAGGACAGGGTTTTTATTAGCATGCATGTTCGGTAAAGAGGTTGTGATTGACTCATTGATTGATCGATTGTTCCTTTTAAACCTTAAAGTGCCTCTCGGGGCCCATGGCGCTGGCTGTAGCACACAGCAGAAGCACACACCATTAGACAGCACACTTAAAGGACAGGGTTTTTATTAGCATGCATGTTCGGTAAAGAGGTTGTGATTGACTCATTGATTGATCGATTGTTCCTTTTAAACCTTAAAGTGCCTCTCGGGGCCCATGGCGGTGGCTGTAGCACACAGCAGAAGCACACACCATTAGACAGCACACTTAAAGGACAGGGTTTTTATTAGCATGAATGTTCGGTAAAGAGGTTGTGATTGACTCATTGATTGATCGATTGTTCCTTTTAAACCGTAAAGTGCCTCTCGGAGCACATGGCGGTGGCTGTAGCAAACACAACAGAAGCACACACCGTTAGACAGCACACTAAAGGACAGGGTTTTTATTAGCACGAATGTCCGGTGAAGAGGTTGTGATTGACTCATTGATTGATCGATTGTTCCTTTTAAACCTTAAAGTGCCTCTCGGGGCTCATGGCAGCGGTTGTAGCACACAGCAAAAGCACACGCCGTTAGACAGCACACTAAAGGACAGGGGTTTCATTAGCACGAATGTCCGGTGATAAGGTTATGATTGACTCACTGATTGATCGATTGTTCCTTTGAAACCTTAAAGTGCCTCTCGGGGCTCATGGCGGCGGCTGTAGCACATAGGAGAAGCACACGCCATTAGACAGCACACTAAAGGAAAGGGGTTTTATTAGCACAAATGTCCGGTGATGAGGTTGTGATTGACTCATGGATTGATCGATTAAATCTTAAAATGCCTCTCGGGGTACATGGCGGCGGCTGCACACGCAGTCAGCGAGAACACAGAAGGGCAGGATTTTATTAGAACGAATGTTCGGTGAAAAGGTTTTGATTGATTAATCAATTGTTCAGTTAATTGTTTCTTTTAATCCTTAAAGTGCTTCTCGAGGTCCATGTAGCGGTTACACACACAGTGCACAGGACGCGACGTTAGCGAGTACAATAAAGGGCAGCGTTTTATTGGCACGAATGGAGCACATCGCCAACGTATGTATAGTTAGCACACTGTGGAAAGCACACCAAAGCCTCCTGTATTTTTATTATCCAAAATATAGTGTGAAAACCACGTGTATTTATTGATAGATTGCTACCATTTATTCATACCATTCCCACCATTTAATCATCTTGTCAAGGTCTTAGAGTCCTGAGCTTTGTTATTGCAGAGTCTGCTATCACACTTGAAATGCAATCAGGACGGGGCGGATATTCATCCCGAAACAAAAATTAATACAGCTAAATTTACTGAAGTTCACGACTATGGCTCTGCGCGAAACGAAAGCACTCGCTGTTAGCACACATCAGGAGACGAAAGTTGGAAGTCAAATGGATTGAAATTGAAAGTACCAAGGTTTATGATGAAATAAATGTTGGTTCAACAAGTCATAAGTTTTTATTTTGGTATATTTTGTAGGCAATCTTCAAATAATCTTTGCGATGATACGAAGTAATGAGTAATAATAAGAGAATAATGAACGCGAAGCAAAAAGTAATTTATAAATGTGTTCCAATAATAATCGCTCGCCTAAATCGACTGAAATAAAAAAGAAATCATCTACGATGCCAAAAGAAAAAAAATTAAAAATTGTATAAATCATACAAATAGTATTGAACAATGCAAAATAAAGTGTAACTTAGACCAGGGAGAAAGACAATTGAGAGGTCCGTAAAAAGACAACATTTTTCCATCTCTAACTCGAAGAGACAAACGCCTAACTAAATCCCTCCACAGAAATTATTCCCGGTAAAAAAAGTGGAAATTATTCTCGGTTTGAATCTTCATTCGGTTCAATTACCTATATTAGATACACTAACATTATTTCTAGGAAAAGCCGAGCAACTTTACAAGTTGAGAATTACACAAAACCGACTAATTATGGATATATCGTTATAAAAGTAAAATACAGAAAATGCACATACGCAAGTAAAATATAAAATAATGGTCATTCCGAATGAAGACTTTTTTGAAAATATTTTTAATATTTAACCATTGCTTTATTAAGTAACGGAGTAACGTTGTTTCAGATTAGTCATCTGAACTCCTCACGGACGTTTGATTAACGGGACATGGAGAGTGCAACTAGAGATCTCCATCTCTTGCACTTCGACCTTTCAAATCTTTCAGAAGATTTCTCTGGTATAGCGAAAGATAAACCTGTTGAACCGTTTCATATTACCTTCAAATAGCAAATATTAAAAACTCGACAACAATTCAGTAATTTCCTGCTCAAGACATGCTTATTGGAAGGAATACTATGAGTGAATTAAGAATTTTGAAATGCACACTTCTGAACTTTTTACTAACGTTTTTTGCAGATTGTGATAAGAGATCGATATTATTTAGATAATTAAATTATATTCTAAATAGTACCAAATACAAATGAAAAAGGAGTGATTACTAATTGGAAAATGTTTCTCTTTAAATTGTCACCAAATGTCAAATACTTTTAAGCATACTAGTCGCAACTTTAAAATGTCATGCAGAGGTTGCTTGAACTTCGAAGTGTGGAGTGCGGGAAGAAATACAAAAAAATAACAGAAGAGAAAAGAGTCGCTTCTTACCGCTGAGATATCGACGCAGGTAGATCATTTTAACATTATCACATTTCGACGTCTCGGAAAACCACAAAAACCCCGAGACAGAAACGGAACGCACACTTTTCTCCTAAACTCCGAGTTCACGGAAAACGTTTATTCTAGTCGAACGTGGAATACGCAGCTTTGTGGGCAGAGCAGAGCGTTGTAGCGTTGTGGTGGCCGCGGTGTGTTGCGGGCTGTCGAAGCGGCGACGGAGTGTCTGCGGTTCGCGCCCCGGGCGAGGCCCTGTCTCTGCGCATGCGCCCAGCGCCAACGCAGTCGGGGGAGGGGGAGGTTGCCGGCCGACGGAGCAGCGCTCGGGGCGGAGGAGCGGGGGCGCGGCGCATTCGGATGTATGGGGGAAAGAGTGCGTCCCTGGGGGCAGGGATTTACAAGGCTGAGAGGAAGGCGATGGAAATGGCGAAAAAGAGATATAAGAAATGGGGATTTGGGACCGGGGTTGAAGAGTCGTAGAAAGGGATACGGACGAGACGGAAAGAGAGGCAAGGAAGAGGAAGTAGAGGCGGAGTAAGAAATGTAGGTCACAGAGATCAGAGATATGGGAGGCGACGGAAGTGATAGCCAGAAGAGTGGAGCCAGAAAGGGAATGTCGTCTGCTTACATTGACTGTACTGACAATAGGTACGCAAGGATGGATGAAAGCTTTAGCCACTGAGATAAGAATCAAGAAAACAGGGAGCAGAGATAGGCGAGCAAAGGGGGAGAGGAAAGAGTCTAAAAGGGACACGACTGATAGGGCAGATATGAAACAATGTGGGAAAAAAATAATGCGACACAACTAGGGGGGGGGCATAGACGGAACAAAACCGGACAAGCCAACACGTTGCGCCGCAAATGAAAATGAGCAGGAAGATTTCGAATATGTGAGGCAAAGCGAAAAAGGGTGAAGCGGGCGAAAGGTTTGAGGCAGGACGAGATGATCGAAGTTAGTCATATTGGTATGGGAAGCGAGCCAAGGAAAGAAAGTCAGGCCCAGGAAGTGACGTGTCCACGGGCGTGACAGAGCCAACAGAAGACGCATCCCGGGGTTGAGGGGCCAGGGAGACTGCGAGAGCGCGGGTGTGGGACTATGCGCCGTGGTCGTGTGAGCGGAGGCGGGGGCGGGGTCAAATACGGGGTCGGAGGCAGGGCGTGGGATGCGGGAGGTCGGGGAGCGGGAGGGCGGGAAGCGGGAGAGCGGGGAGCGTGAGGGCGGGGAGCGGGAGGGCGGGGAGCGGGAGGACGGGGAGCGGAAGGGCGGGGAGCGGAAGAGCGGGGGCGGATGGCGACGTGGGGGTAAGGGACGAAGCGGGGACGAGGATCGGGGCGGGGACGAGGAGGCGGGGAGCGAGGTCCGGGAGACGGGGGATGCGAAAACGGGCGGCCTGGGGACGGGCGGAGGCGGGGGCGATGACGGCGTGGACACTGCAGCGGCCACTCACGGGATCTCCCGGCCGCGCATCGACCTATGACGAGGCGGAGAAGCTGCTTCCCCGCCGCCGCTCCGTGCGCTTCACTGCCCGCCCACACGCCACCGCGCCACCACGTGCGGCGTCACGCCCGCAAAAAACAGTGCGCCGCGGCGGCGGCGGAGGAGGAAGTGGAGGGGGAAGGGGGCGACGGTGCCGGCGCTGATGGAGGCGCAGGTGGTGAGGAGGTGGCGGCATGGTGCCATGGGGCTAGGCGGCATGGCGACGGTGGTGTGGGCGGTTTCATTTGCGGGGGCAGTGGTGGAGGCGGTGGCGGAGGTGGTGGTGAAGGCGGAGGCTATGGCGGTGGTGGAGGAGGAGGCGGTGGCAGAGGCGGAGGCGGTGGCGGAAGCGGAGGCGGAGGAGGAGGCGGAGGAGGAGGCGGAGGAGGAGGCGGTTGCGGAGGCGTAAGCGGTGGCGGAGGCGGTGGCGGAGGCGGAGGCGGAGGCGGAGGCGGAGGCGGAGGCGGAGGCGGTGGCGTAGGCGGAGGCGGTGGCGTAGGCGGAGGCAGAGGCGGAGGCGGCGGCGGTGGCGAAGACGAAGGCGGTGACGGAGGCGGTGGCGGAGGCGGTGGCGGAGGCGGTGGCGGAGGCGGTGGAGGAGGAGGAGGAGGCGGAGGCGGTGGCGGAGACGGTGGCGGAGGCGGTGGCGGTGGCGGTGGCGGTGGCATCGAGGTGAAGGTGACGGCAGTCCCCGCGGTGTCATTTCTTCGTGGATCCGCGGGAGTTAGTCGTAAAAATAAAGCTGCCGGGCTGCATCGTCTAAATTTAGTGGGCCACGTTGGAGAAACTTTCTATACTATGCGATGTATACAGTTCCCAGGATTTATATGACCCACCGTAATAGACATTTCAACGAACCATGCGAGAGGCAGCACGCTGAATGTTGTGAGTTTTATAGCAAACGCTTTTAGGAGTCTAAATCACGAATGTGAATTTATATTGGGCAGTTCGCAAAAGGGAAATAGTAAAATAATTTTACGATTACCCGTTCGGTAAGCCTGAACTGTGTACAAAAAATATAAAATATATATTGAAAGTTATTTTTTAAAGAACGTCTGTGGAGAATAATAATGTCTTGCAGAGTGAATTATAGTAAATTTGGTGTACCATGTAAAGCACAACATCGAGTAATATAAATTAAACTCTTATTATTTGGAGTTATTTTTTTCAGGTGCAAAGTATGTTCTCTTTTGCCACAGATGTTCGATTTCTATGGAAAATTTCTCACAATAATGAACTCGCGTGCATTACCAGAAGTCTTAAACATAGTGTTCAGGTTTATATTTTGTGTGTATATAATTGTAGAACATTTCTAAAATCATATTTGAATGCAGGCAATCTAAATTATAACATTTCAGCTAACATATACGGAATTTAGAAAGCATATGAGGATTGGTGTTATGTTTTAAACATGAGATCCCTAAAAGAATATGAACATGTGTGTGCCATTACATTCGAGAAGCCATCTCATCCACCTTCAAGAACAAACAACTTATGTATTCTCTATCTTTAAGATCTATCCATATATAATTAAAGGTTTTAGACATAAGTTTATTTTTTCAATGTTTATCTTCTAAAAATGTTAAAAGCTTTGTTGATCCTGTGATCCCATGGCCATGAGGACATTATGTATAGGGTAAACATTATTATAAATCTATGTTTTGATACATATTAACTACACAAAAATAATGTTAATTTGTCATGACATGAAAATCAATAATATAGAAACACTTTTTTATTTATTATGCTAAAATACATGGTAAAATATTGATTTTCATGTTTTTACATTAAATATCATTTATTTCTGGATAATGTAGACTTCATTCCAGCTCACTGTGATAAGCTTTTATTTAGTAAAATATTATATTATCTTGTATCAGAATATTCATAAGTGTATTTTGACCATTTGCTCCTAGATTGAGCCACAGTAGGTCATAGCTTATACCTAGTTCCAGCACCAATGAGCATTCATTCTATATCTGATGTCAGCTCAAATGAGCAATGTTTCCGTATGTTTGCAGCCCCTTCCGCCAGGAGTGCTGGCTAATATTCATAATTATTTTGTAACGCTTCACCGCAGCGAAATGTGCACGCGGTCTGATTTTTAGCTCTACGGAAGTTTATACAAGGGCCTGCGAGCCTCATTATGATTGCCACTTGCCACTCTATGAAACCTGTTTAATATTTTTTTCGTTTAGGCATTGGAAATTCTAAATTTGAGGAATGCCGGAGCAGTACCCTAACAAACGGGCCATGGACCGCGCGCGATCTGTCTTTCTATTTGCCTTACAAGATTGTATGTAATTTGTAATTCTCTATAATTTCTCTTTTCAGCCTACGCGAAGCTATACGAGAAATGCTGTAATTTACTTATGTACTTTTTTGAGGCAGCAGCCACTAAGCCTTGTTAGTAATTCACCCCATGTTTTGATTGATTTGTATTGAAAACTTGTTGTAATAAATATTATATTGTGAATTAACTTGGATTGTGCATATCGTAAGCGTAGATAGCTCCGATGAAGGGTGTTCCGTGATGTACCAGTTCCTGTGTGTGCTTTCCCGTACCGAAAGTTGCACTTTCTTCCTGATGAATTCCTATGCCTAGGGTTTTTATGTCAGGCCCGAAAATTTCCCATTAGGTACTGCTCAAAGTTCCTCTTCCTTTCCAAGAGGACAGGAATGTCAAGAATATAGGAAAAAATAAGTTATATAATTATTGTTGTATTTTATTTGGCAATTGGCGACCGTGTAAATTAAGTTAAATTGTTACTTCCCTTTGAATATAACAATTGGAAATCTCTGATGTTACTGAGAAAACCGTTTAAGACGAAAATGACGTCCTCAACAATTAAGTAATAATCCCCGAATATCCTTCCGTCACGTCCTGGCGCAACGCTGTTTCCGCTGGCCTTGTTCGGTCACGCTTCCCCCGGCCCTCAAACACCGGAGTTATCTCCCAACCAGAGCGAAAAAACCCTGTGAGCTGTCACTTCGTGGAACAGGCGCATAAAGTAGAGTAAAGAAGGCAGATTTGAGTGCGCGGTGCCCGTTCCGCATTTCTTGACACATTCTTCGCGAGCAAGAAAGTCTCCTTGCCCGTGAGTCATCTCCTGTTATAGCTGCTATTCACTTAGCAAACCCGCTGAGACTGTGCTTGTCTTCACGTAACTCCAGAAGAAGTGCGGGAGTGAGAGGGAAGGCCGGAGAAGAAGGGCCGGTATAACCACAAAGATCGTGAGTAAAAAGAAGATTGTAACGGCCCGCTTCGTGTTGGATTCTCGGCAAACCGATCAATAAAACTTTGCAATATTCCGCCGCGCTCCTAATCGACTTGTGGAACTTGAAAACCAACACGATTCAAAACACGGCAACTTTTACTTCATCATTCAAAGTCTGCTTTCTTTACCTTATCGTCGATGTTTCTTCTCCGTAACTACAGGAAAGCAAATAATAAAGATTACAAGTTTACAGTTCAAGCTTAAACGTTGGCTGTCTCCAATACAAATACCTTTCACAGCATGCGTGTTCGTGGTCGGACCAGCCTCGTCTATTCATTGCAATGTTTTTGTATCGGAGATGATTGTGTTGTTTCTGGACGCTCGACAATTTTGGTCTGCGGTGAGTTTAGTTCATGTTGCAGCTGGGAGGATATGCTGCTCCCCTCACCCGGAACGTGAAATCCGGCGCCGACTTACACGTTGCCTTTCGGGATTTCCCCTCCAGGTATTTCTCCCAGCGGGTCACCGTCCCAACCGGGACAAGCTATAAGCTTCGGACTGGTCTCCTGATATGTGCGGTAATGAATTGATTGATTGATTGATATGTTTTCGTGTTTCCGTGCGCGTCAACTGCTTAGGTCATTAGTCCCGTAAGTGTAGTGCATTTTTTTCTCGGGAGATGGCGGTGATCTTCCCCCACTGGATGGCGAGATCCGGCGCCGACCTACTGTCGGCTAGTGGGGTTTCCCCCTAACCAGGACTCTCCCACCAACGGGGCACCGCCCCAGTCGGGACAAGCTCTAAGCTCCCGAACGGTCTCCCGAAATATGTGGTAGTGTAGTGCATGTTAGTGTAAGTGTGTGTGTAAGGGGAAAGGATAGGACAAGGAAGAGGAAGGACAGATCGCGCGCGGTCCGTGGCCGTTTGGTAGGGTACTGCTCCGGCATTCGCCTGGTGGTGATCGGAGAAACCACGGAAAACTACCGATCAGAGCAGCCGGTCGCTAGAATTCTCCTCCAGACAGCAGCTGAATTCGACCTAGCTGAAAAGCTAGTGTCGAAAATCCTGCCGCCGTCAGGACTCGAACCTAGGACCTCCCGGTTAGAGGCGCTGCAGTGACATCAGTTGATGCACTGAGCTACCGCTACCGGTTGCGATAATGAAATTCATGTAATTGTGTATGTGTGTGTGTATGTGCGCGTGCGTGTAAAGAGATAGGACGGGACAACAATGAGGAAGGAATAATGAAATTCATGTAATTGTGTATGTGTGTGTGTATGTGCGCGTGCGTGTAAAGAGATAGGACGGGACAACAATGAGGAAGGAAAGATGGCGCGTGGTCCTTAGACCGTTGGTTCTGTTCCGGCGTTTACCTTGTTTTGATCGAAGAAATCACGGTAAACTACCACTCAGAACAATCGTCCGCCTTCTCCCTCGCATAGTGACTGAATTCGATATGCCATCTGTATCTAGAGCCGAAAATTCACCAGTGATTAACTTCGATCTAGCTATATACTAGTGTAGAAAATTCTTCGCCGACTGAATTCGGAACTAATATCCTAAGTGCCTTTGCACACGAACGTTGCATTAACGAACAATAAGTAACGCGCGTCATAGAATAACACAGTATCTTATGCGAAACAGCACACGAGCGCTTTAGCCGTTCCGTACAAGATACAGTGCAAATCTAGGGCGCATTTTACTTATCGCGCGTCAACGTTACGCTCGTGTGACACAAACCTAAGAACTCCTGTAGACGTTGCAGAGGTAACTATTGTCACTGAGCCATCTAACCCTTTTTGGTGGGGGTATCAGTACTATTTACTGAATACCATATAGACTTGTCTGGATACCATTGATATTTCATCGGCGGGATTAACGATGCCATACTAGTTCATTTGACTGCCCGCGATTAGTCATAACGCTTTCTCCACGCACGTGCTTTTGTGTGGGCTGCGCAAGCGCACAAGAATGTTCGTACGGCGGCAGCACAGTGGCGCGCTGGACCGTCGGGCGTTCGGGAGAACGGACGCTTACGCCGATGTAGATTGTGGTTTTCCTGTGCCCGATTTCGCACGTTCGTAGCATTCAGCTTCGCTGTAGACCGCGGCCCGCTACCGATGAACGCCGTCATCCTCTATTTCTGTTTGTCGGGCGCACCGCTAACTCCAGCATGACCCGCAACCTTTTTTCGAGTCGAAAGTACGGGACTGAGTCAGGAGGGGAGAGGTGAAGTGTTGTATCTTATCAACAGCACGTCGTTCTTTTAGGGCGTTAGCACCAGCAACGTTGTTGGATCAGATTCCAGGTAGATTCATGGTTGCTAAAGAGAGATAAGTTGGGCAAAGGACCAAGTAAAATTTGCGAGGAAAATTGAAATAGAATTCGTTAATTACAATAAAACTATTTCGTACTAACAGAAAGTATTGTACTCGCTAACTCCCTATACTGAATATTATTGTATGCTCTGCATTATTTCTTCATATTTCGTAACCCATCTTAAAAGTAACCTCTTAATTGCACAATTGTATAGACAGGTCGGGATATTTTTGAGCGCTTAACCCAATAACTGACGAAAAACTTTGCAACACTTTGTTTTTCAAGAAAAACTGGGAATGTTTGTATACATGCGTATCACAAGATTGCTTACAACAGTACACTGGTCATTTTTTTAAAACAGCAGTTTCACGAAAAAATCTATCCATGCATTTTCTACGGTTTCTATTCAACCTACTTTCATTAATTCTGACATAATTTTGTCCAAGGGCGACTTCACACTTTCCATTTACAGAAGTGTTTTGCGGTGAGACTGGTGGAAGGATTCTCAAGTCGGTTCAAGCAAGAAATTATTGGCGTAAACATAGGAAATCAATAGAAATGAAACAGTCAAGCAAATTAATGAAATGCAGGATTCAGAGTTCAAAGTAAATAGCGAGCAAATATGTACATAGAAATGTAGTACAGTTATTTCATCGTAGTTGATAATAACTGACATTTTATACTGAAATTGTTTACACACATTCTAACATAATACAATCAATCTAACAACAGTTGGAAGATCGAACATTAATAAGGTTTTATTAACCGATATAAACTAAATATTTTATTTAAAATGCATGAATATCTGTGGAATAAAGATCAATCCCCTTTTGTTGTTTGTTTGTTTTGTTTTTTCATTGCAGTAACTATAATTAGGGATCTTGAATTTTAATGTACTGAGCGGTTAGGTATTTATAAACAATGAGCTGTTAAATTAATTTTGCATGATTATCTTCCAGATTCTTCCCCTTTTTTGCGGACCAGATACGCATTTTAACAGATAATAAAGTTGACGCTTTGAGGGGAGGAAATCTGTTAAATATTCAAATGGTTTGGCCCTTTGCTGCAAAATCGCGTGGGGAGATATTTGTGATTATTTCGAAGAATAGGATCATCTGATCAAAATTAACTATGAGACGAGGGGGAATATGCCCAGTTTTGGTTCAAGATTTTTTTTCGCTCGCAATTACTAACGACACAGTTTATCTTTTCTAAAAAATAAACGTGTTCTTAATTTTTCTAACTTTCAAGAAAGTCACCCCATTAAAGTAATTTTGTTATTACCATTATGACTGTGCTGCCGATAATAGAGAAAAGAATAACCTTGGGTTATTCTACGAACAGTCTACTTCTCAACCTGTTCTTATACACGAAGCAAGTGGTCCCACACCAAAAAAGGACGTACTTAGTCAGTCATAAAAATCGTGAAACATGTTGTGGAGTTGAATCATCAGTGAACGACACTGCGCAATCTCTGTAATGAGCGTTTGCGAATGAGCCCCCCTCACCAATTGCAGCAGCGTAACTGATAGCTTCTTTACGAAGCACGTGAGAAGCTTAATGTGGAATATGAGCGCATAAGATGGATTTTTCGATTTCGAGCAAGCAATTTCATTTTTGGTTAGGTCTGTGTTCACTGAAGCTTCTTGTTGTTGCACTAGCTTCATTAATTTTTAACTTTTCCACATTACATTTGCATGAACGCGATTCACATTCAGCTATATCAAGCATGTAGGTTCGGAAACTCATCCGAAATGACTGAAACATATTGTATGAATTATTCATTTTTGTTTCAGAGGTATTGTGTGTAAAAAACATTAAACACACAGAATTGGAATGAAAATTCAACAGAAGCATTCGAAACATTTATATTATGAGTGTACAAATTAAAAATTTGTTCAACCTACATCATTGTTGTAAAATGTTAATGAAATACACCTTCTCCAAAACCAACATGAGCGATGCATATATCTGTATTGCGAGATACAAAGGTATCAGCGGATACACCAAATCTAATCAACTTTCTTTCTTGAAACCTGCGCGTTCAAGAACTCAAGAATTATTTAACTAAGAAAACATTTATCGGAATTACTTATTTAATATACTTTTTGGACCCCTTCCATCATTCTGCACCCTCTAAATCATTGTTATAGAAGAGATGGCTTCTTACTGAAAAGTAATTTCGAAAGGCCAGAACCTGAACTGTACGTTTAATCATGTGAGCCCGGTGCTGTACTTTGGTAAACACATTAATTTGCATTTATCAAATATACGTGCACAGTCTATTTAATTTTACATTAATTTCACAATATAGCACATTTCAGACCAACGGTGCTAATGCACTGATAGTTTCAAGAAGATCTACACATAAAATTCCAAACGATGGCACAGTTTTTGAGTTAAGCACAATGGTGCTCTCATCTCCCCATAGAACGTCATACACAGTTTTAACTGTGTTTTAACGTTAATTAAATAAATTAGTGCTGCAGTGAAACGTGTGTCGAGGATTGCACGAGTATCTGATGATTTATTAAGAAAATAACCTCAAAACAATTTTTCGAGTAACATCTGTTTTATGCATCCATGAAAGATAACTCTCTATTCAGCAGGTAATCGTCTGATTTTACCGACTTTTGGATCGGAAGTATCTTAAAATTCTTCCAAAATCGCCATCTTTCCTTAACAAATTATATAACAAAAGAGATATCAGATCTATCTTTGCATGTACCTACAATAACGAACGAGTCACGTAAGCCATTGTAGTAATAACAATAATAATAAATTTTAACTTTTGACTCACTAGAATTATCAAACATCAAACGCCTTAATTAGAAAATAATAATTGTCGTTTTAGAGATTTCATTCTCTCCGAGAAAGAAATGACAAACTCATAAAAGCACTTGTGCTTTTTTGAAGTTTAAATAAGCATCCAGATAATCCGCTTTTCAAATATCAACCCTTAGCCTCACCCAAAATTATTTAATCCACGACGGAAAAAGAAGAAACCATTTCGCGTTTCTAATTCAGTTCGACTCATTTTAATCCCTCCATCCGGAGAGCGCGCGCTGAATATCCCACCTCGTGCGTAAAAATCCGCGGCGGGGGCCGCTGATGGAGCGATTTCGCGGTCCGCCGGCCGCGCCGCGCGGGGCGCCAGGTGCGACGGCCAGCAAGAAGTCCCCGCGCACCGCCGCTAATCGGGGGATCAATAGCGCGGGCCAAGCGACGATCAGCGCGCGCAGACATCCATTCACCAGACCGTTCCAAGCTCCAAACGAGACATGGATCGGTTATTTCGATTGATGGTTCATATCGTGTTTGCGAGCGCGTCAGCTACTATGGGCATTAGTTGCGTAAGTGAAGTGAATGCTATACTCCGAGAAGGGTGGTGATCCCCTCCCCCTCTGGAAAGTGAAATCGGCTTGTGGGGGTGTCCCTCCCAGGTATCTCCCCCAGTGGGGCGGCGCCCCAGACGACGCTAGCTCTAAGCTCCCGATATGTGTGGTAGTGTAGTGCGTGTGATGGTGTATAAGTAATGGGTGAGGATAGGACAAAGATGAGGAAGGAAAGATTGCGCGCGGTCCATAGCCTGTTCCTGAAGTTTCTTTTCTGACATTTGCCTAGTATTGATCGGAGAAATCATGGAAAATTACCAATCAGAGTAGTCGACCCCTAGAATTCTCGTCCAGGCTGTGGTTGCTTTCGACCTAGCTCTCTAGCTAGTGTCGAAAATACGTCTCCGTCCGGACTTCTGGTCACACACAGGCAATGCTGTAATTGAGCCATCCCACACGTTGGTTATTTAGAAAATGTCGCATCTTTTGCTGTTCTGCGCGTGTATTGTGGGAAAACGACTTATCTCCATTGAAGTGGCCTATCCAAAGTAAACATGTTAAAGGATTGAATTACAGATACACGATACCATGTTTTCGAATAGCTGAGAACCTGATCGGACGTTGTTTCTGCGTGGATGAGATTATAGAGGTCCGAAGATTTGATAGGTTGTTTCCGTAGTTTTCTTCGATCATTTCGAGTCGAATGCCGATGCAGTCATGAATAACGGTCAACGGATAACACTCAAGCCGCCGTTCATCCTATTCGCCACTTCCAACCTTAAAAGGGCGATCTCCATCTATAAATGTCTCATGACCCATTATCCAGAAATACTTCAAAAACAGTACGATTATGTTCATATCAGACAAAGAATTCGTCAGTATAGCCAAAGCAAGAAGAAATTGACCAAGATTCGATAGTCTGTTAATGATATTGAGAAAGAGTCACAATACAAGAGAACAGTTTCGAAACGTCAATTGTCAATAGAATGCGTGACGTAGCAAGTTAGAGAAGATAAACCTCTTAACTCAAGCTCTAAAAGTCTAATGGTCAACAGCCCAACCAATCGTGAGTGAAGACCCAAACGTCTTAGGCTGTGTCGCTCAGCTTTGAGAATTATTGCGCGCATGCAACAAACTCAAGGATCATTTAGGGTCTGCAAAGGACCTCTCACGAGACGTGTTTTAGCTAAATCATGCCAAATCTTATGCTTTTATTGCCAAATTATTCGAACCTATATCATATCGGCTACGTACTACGATTTATCTTATGTACACGTACTATGATTTTATCTTATATACAACAATCTTGTATACACTTATGTACACGTCTACGTACTATGATTTTACTTTATGTACAAAAATGTAAAACATCTAAGTTGATTTATTGGAATACTATTTTCGAATTTAATCCTGTCATCTTGTATATTAAGTTTGGAAGAAATTTACATTTTTTATACGCAATTATGGTGCTTTTCAGCAAATGACTGTTTTTTAAAGATTTCTTTTGTAATCTGCAAATCCCTTCCTGATGTTCATCTCACGAGGAAATAATATTTTTTTATAAAAAACGAAATTATTTACGCTAAATAAGACATATTTTAGATCTATTAGGGACATTTCCACTCAACCGATTCCGATTTCCTCTGCAATGAATACGAAAGCAATCCGTGCACTTCATACACTTGGTGAACGCAGCGCAAGACGGCAGGTGTGGGCGCAGGATCGGATTCGCTCGGCGACAAAACGCCTGTGAGATCGGCGCACGCTTCTTTTCACGCTGTATCGCCGCATTAAGAGGCCGCCACAGCGAAAGGTAACCGAAGCCGCTCCTCGGGAGGAGAAGGGGCAGCGAACTATGCCCAGAGCCCCGAGGTTCAAGTTCTCCCTCTTGTTTAAGACAATTGTTGCCAGTCGCAAAACTCTTACGTGGTGTTCATAAGAATCATGAAAGGTGTAAAAGGAATGTTTTTTAGTTTTTAGAATTGCATTTATTTGTAATTTTGAGTATTAGTTACTCTGAGATTCTTTAAATAGCTTGCTTTTGATGTTTAGTGAGCATAAAATGCGTTAGTCTGACAGGTAATTTTTGTACTTTCATTACATGTATTCTACTAAATGGAATGGTTGTTTTTAAAATATTATATAAACTTTTAAATAGCATTTCATATTACCTAATACGCGAAAATAAATGAATATTGACTGAAAATTATGCCTTTCATTTTAAAAATTACACACACACACACGAGAGAGAGAGAGGAGAGAGAGAGAGGAGAGAGAGAGGAAAGAGAGAGAGGAGATGGAGATAGAGAGAGAAAGGAGAAAGATAGAGGAGATAGAGAAAGAAAGAGAGAAGAGATAGAGATAGACATAAAGGAACAGCAGGCTCGCGAAAAAAGAGCAGGAACGAGACAAAAATAAGGAAAGAGGGCAATATAGAAAAAATAAAAGCGTAAAAATAAGAGGGAGGACAAATAAATAGAGCGCAGAATAAATAAAGAGAGATAGGACAGGAGAAATAACGACAAAGAGTAGAAGACAAGAGCTGCACGAGACAGTTCGGAGGAGAGAAGGCGCAAAAGGGAAGGCCAAAGGCGTGAGAGGCAGCGGAGACGCCTTGGCGCCCGGGGCGTCTGCGCGCTGAGCCGCGGGGGCGGGGGCGGGGGCGGCGGCGGCGACGACGCGTGCTGCCGTCAAGGACGCGCGACCGCCCCTGTGCGGCCGCCGCTGCCGCGCTCTGGGCGGGCTCGCCTGCGCCGCGCCGCACACGCTCCGTGCCCACTCCACGGCGGCGCGGCGGCCGCCTTGCTCATTGATGCGGCTCTCGGATACGCGGGCGCACAGGGGGCGGGGCAGGGGGCCCGTGAACCCCAGGAAATTTTGATAGACTTGTGTAAGAGAGCGTTTTATTTCCGAAGAAATATTCAATTCCTTATTTCCCCCATTTTTAAGCCGATAATTTGGGGAACTGATACACGACATTTTGGGCACAGGCTCTTCAAACCATCTGACAACCCTGTAAATGGTTCAACGTATAACCAATTGTATTTGTATCATTAAAATTATTTAATACTTTATTTTTTACTAGTGAATAAATAAAGTATAATAAGTCATTTGTTAATACAAAGGGGGGGGGCAAGAAGTCCCGAAAAGTAGATGCCTCCCCTCTAGGTTTGGGCTGCGCACGCTAAGCTGGACTGGCATAGGCAATGTGGCTAACTGTTTCCCATCAGAAATCTGTTCAAAGTAAACTTTGCGAAGCGTCTGCATCACTAAAGCGTAAATGCGGGTTAATTGCAAACATTGAAAATACGTATGGATTATCTTTGATATGCAAAGGTTGTTTCAATGATTATACAGATACGTATGGACTTTTCGCCCATTTATTGTTATTTTATGTTTTCAGCAGCACTTATTAAATATAGGTACGCCCAAAATTCTCGAGAACCACTTCAATTTAGGAAGAACGTAGACGAAGCCTGAATAAGTGATACATTTCTGAATTTTTATTTTATTCAAAATACTTTCCCTGCTAACAGGATTAAGAGTATATCGAATTTTTCTCCAATGCAACCCAAAAAATAGGGAAAGCTTTTTACTCACGATATACAAATGTACTTGTAGATGGTTTTGGATGGAATTTAATTTCTTACCATCGACGAACGTTTTCCATTTCTATACATGGGAACTCCTTGCAAATTTAACAAGCTAAGACTGAGAAGTTTACATATTTAATTTTTTTCTGACATTTCTTTTCTACGAAAAGTTTCGGAATGCTACTCATGATCCGGAACCTCTAATTTTCGATGGAAAATAGACGTTGCTATCATTTCATAGAAGGCTGGTAGACAATTTTGCTATAATATCCGTTATAAGGTGTTCGTTCTATACATGACACGGATGCTTATCCTATGTAATTTACATAAACGACTACACGTTCTGTGATAACCATCAACGTACAAATGTAATCATATACTTATTAGACACCATCTTTGTAAGATCGTAACAGGTACACGGCATTTCTGTTGTATGTTTGAAAAAATGTAGAACCTTTAAAACGTATTAACATTTCAAAAATAAGGATAACTTTGCGAAAGCGGCATAAACACAGCATATTATTTAACGTCACATTTCACTCTTGTTTAGTTATCGTTAGAATTTCAGTGAAGAAATACATACAAATTAACATTCACATCATAAAGTTTACTTAGCAGAAGGAAGAGCAGGAGAGAACCTAGTAAGTGTAATTCAGGGGACAGGAGAAGTTGCAAAGATGAGAACAGTAGATGTTGGAAATAGAAAGAAAGGTCCAGGAGAAAATTGTAGGAAAAAGGAATGTAAAACAAAAGAATTGAGAAAATAACAGCTCTGAAATTAATGGGACGAATGGAAGGAGAAATACCAAAACTTTAAAAAATTGAAAACATACTTTCAAAACAGTCTCTATTAACCTAAATTAAACAAATACGAGTGAAAAAATCGTGAATAAATTAAAACGTGTTTCACCTAGCGTAAAGGGTGGATATTTTCATTGCACTGAACCTACATTACGCAGAGTTATGGCAAGCAGCATGTTCAATATTTTGGGCTTATTCTGATTGGCGTTTTTCAAGGAAATAATATGTAGGGTAGATATTTTCATTGCACTGAACCTACATTACGCAGAGCTACGGCAAGCAGCATGTTCAATATTTTCGGCTTGTTCTGGTTTGCATTTTTCAAGGAAATAATATGTATCCTGGTAATATTTTATTAGAGAAGACTGAATTTGATGTATTCTGCTTTTAAAAACAGTATTTTGGGGTAGTAAAACGGTTGCTAGTGTCCGGTGATCGGTGTCGCCTCTACCATCCTCACGCCCGTGTCCTGTCATCCTGGACGTCGGCCAATCGAATGCGCTTACTCGAGCCGCTCATTTTGCCTCCCGTGGGCTTCTGCAGATGTGATCGAAACCGGAGTCGCTGCCAAGGCATTAGGACCCAAGAGATAAGAAAATAATTAAGGATAGCAAAATAGATAAGTTAAAGTGTCCGCACGGAGTAAGTTAATCAAGGAGAAGCTAATACAGGTTGAAATTTAAAATTTTAAAAGCTGAGGTTGAAATGCCAAGTGATAGTAAAATAAAATGTTTGCATCATATGTGAATCTTCTCCCCAGAAAGAAAAGATATTTAGAGAGTGCGTAATGAACTTTGTGGAAGGAGCAGGTGAAATCAGGCGTCTACTATTACTGAAAAAAAAGTTCTTAATAGCTTTCTTTGGAAGATAAAGTTTGTACACATGTATTTCTTGTCAGTTTTAAGAGAATAATTTAGTGCTTGTGTCAAAACAATGATATAATGTAGATTTTCACGGCTGGCGTCAATAGGGTCAAATGCTTTCTGGGCTGAAATGGCGTGGTCCAGAGAAAATATTCTTCCATACGTTTAGTCTACTTCTGCAGCAGGAATCTGTCAGTCAGCCAGAAGCCGACCAGGAGGGTGCTTCATCGACTGTCATACCACCACTGAGAGAGTCTGCCGCAGAAATACTCGAAACTCGAACTATACTTGTTTTTTTCTAACCTGGCCGATGACACTTCATCAGCTGTTACGGTGTCATCCAGGCGAAAGCTAAAAACGTCATCACGGTGACGTCACTGTGGTGACGTTAAGCTCCCGACTGGACGAAACTCTAACAGCTGATCAGCTGTCATCAGCCAGGTTACAGAAACCTAAGTACATTTCCACAGGCCCACGGCCCATCAGCCAGGAACCCAACCCAACACCCCTAAACCAAGGAGGAGCGAGGAGGAAGCGAAGGAGAGGAGTGGATTGGGCGCTCTTTGCCCGGTGGGCGCGGTGCGGCGCGGAGGGCGTGGGCCGAAGCGGTTGGGTGGGAAAGGGGGGGAGGGGAGGGGGAGGGGCTCGGCGCAAGGTCGCCTGCACCGGCGGCGGCGTCGGTGGCTGCGCTCGGCCGCGCCGCGCCGCGCCGTTCCACGAGAGCGCGGAGGACGAAAGGGCGTGGGCGGCGGCCGGGCGCCGCGCCGGCACGCGCTTGGGGGTGACGGGGCAAGGGAGGAGGGGGAAAGAAAGAGTAAAAGGTGGAACAGAAAAAGCGAGAGGAATGGGAACTGAAGCAGAGAGAACAGGAGAGTACGAGTTGTATTGAAATGGGAGGAGAAAAGAATGAGAGGAGGTGAAGGAGAGGGTGAGGGTGATGGAGAGGGTGATGGAGAGGGTGATGGAGAGGGTGATGGAGAGGGTGATGGAGAGGGTGAGGGAGAGGGTGAGGGAGAGGGTGAGGGAGAGGGTGAGGAGAGGGTGAGGGAGAGGGTGAGGGAGAGGGTGAGGGAGAGGGGGAGAGGGTGAGAGAGAGTGAAGGAGAGGGTGAGAGAGGAGATTGAGAGGGTGAGAGAGAGGAGTGAAGGAGAGGGTGAGAGAGAGTGAAGGAGAGGTGAGAGAGAGTGAAGGAGAGGGTGAGAGAGAGTGAAGGAGAGGGTGAGGGAGAGTGAAGGAGAGGGTGAGGGAGAGTGAAGGAGAGGGTGAGGGAGAGTGAAGGAGAGGGTGAGAGAGAGTGAAGGAGAGGGAGAGAGAGAGAAGGAGAGAGAGGTGTGTGAGAGAAAGAGTTGCAGAAGGAAAAACAGAGTAACGTGAACTAAAATAGAAAAAAAGAATAGGAGACAACGAGGTTAGTTGGAACGAGTAGAGAAGAGAGGAGACGGAGAGGAAGGTCAGGTGAATCAGAAAATAACGAGATGAATGGGAACTCAAGCAGAAATAGGAGCAGAAGACAAAGAAACCGAACGAATTGAGAGAAGCTGAATGTAGGTGTGGTAAGAAGGGTCGAGTTGTAAATAACAGGGAAATGGGAGTTTATGCAAGACAGAACGAAGAGTTGAAAACGTACAATCTAGGAAAAGAAACTGATGCATAGAGGGGGAAGGAATAAAGAAAAGAAGTAGGATGAGAACAGAAGATATTAGGAGAGGACACGAGAAGAAAAATCGTAATTAAAAACCAGCGGAATAGAAGTATAAAAAAAGAAAAATGAAAGGGGGACCCAAAAGGAACAGGAATCAAAGTGAATTCGAAAAATCAGATCAACAAGAGGGTATCAGAAAAACAACAATAAACGTCAACGAAACACAAATGGGAGACGTTTAGAGCGCAGTCCGATCGCGCAGGTGGCGTGGCGAACACATTGGTTGCGCGGGGAAGGGGAGAGGGTCGCGGAGGCGGCGGTTATGACTCGGAGCCGCGAGCGGAGCCGACTGCGGCACGCGCGGGCGGAACTGCGATTTCGTGGGACGCGGAGCGGTCGGCAAGAGAAGGGGCGGACTGCTCAGAGAACCGACGCGGAACTGCTGGAGCGGAGTCGACCGAACTCGCGAGCGTTGGGGCGGTGACGGCGGCGGCCGACGCTCACGGTGGTGACGGTGGTGACGGTGGTGACGGCGGCGGCGGCGGCGGTTGGGGGGGTGGGGGCGGTGGCAGCGGCGGCGGTGTATGGGGCAGAGGGAGCGGTGGAAACGGTTGGGGCGATGGTGGTGGTGGTGGCGGCGGCAGAGATGGCGGCGGTGGCAGTGACGGTGGCGGCGATTGCGGCGGCGGAGGCGGCGGAGGCTGTGGCGGCGGAATCGGTGACGGTGGAGGCGGCGGAGACGGTGGCGGCGCTGGCGGCGGAGTCGGCAGAACCGGTGGCGGTGGAGGCGGCGGAGTCGGTGGCGGCGGTGGCGGCGGAGTCGGTGGCGGTGGAGGCGACGGAGTCGGTGGCGGTGGAGGTGGAGGTGGCGGTGGAGGTGGCGGTGGAGGCGGCGGAGACGGTGGCGGTGGAGGCGGCGGCGGAGGTGGCGGGTCGATGGCGGCGCAGGCGGCGGGGTCGGTGGCGGCGGAGGCGGCGGAATCGGTGGCGGCGGTGGCGGCGGGGTCGGTGGCGGCGGAGGCGGACGCCGCGTGAGGAGCGGAATGCGCCGGCGTAATATTCGCGAGCCGGACTTTCCCTGGACGCCGCCGCACAGCGCCGCGCCGCGCGGCAAAAAGCTGCGGTTTCCTGGCGGAACCTTATGCAGGTGAAATTTCGACCGACGGCTCCTCCCGCTAGTTCACGCAAGAACAGGTGGGACATTCAATTACGCGGTTGAAGGGACGATGTGGGCTCCTACTGGATTGGTTCGTGTACCGAGATGAATCATCAACTACCATTTTATTATAAGGATTTGTTGTGTTATTTTCCCATGTCCATGAAACCTATAGTATGTTCCATGTTTTGTAGGGTTCAATCAGCTGTATTTAATGTTTTGGGTACTTCTCGTAGACATATATTGTACTCAGAAACAATGTAATATTTTTAACGAAGAGGGAATGCTATTCTAGAATGTATTGCATTAAATATACATAATATATTTAATGCTACTAGATTTAATAGATGACAGGCAATAGAAAATGCTTTTTAACCAGGCATATAAAACGAGGAGAAAACAAATAATTTCCTGTAAATTCTTTTATGGAGATCAATAATTGCCTTTCTTAACATAACTTTTGAATTTTTTTGGCTGCGTTTGAACGCATGTCTATTCTTCGATTTGTTGATCTTGACGAGAATGGCTTACTAGAATACTGATCGAGTCTGAACTGAAAGGTTGGACTCTTGCAAGAACGATCCTCGTCCTTCAGAAACTCCGGGTCGCCTCGTGGCATGCGTTCAGGCGAAGGTCGCGAGTAATCATCTCCCACCTGAGTGGGAGGTCTCCTCATCTTCGCACTAGTTCCGGCGCGGCTACTCCCAGAAAGTCTTGTAACGAATTACGAGATTGAACGCGCTACCGTGGCACGTAGGGTCAAGAGAGTGACCCCGGACATTGGAAACGGATTCTACCAGCTCTACAGGACGGTCTATCTCGGAAAATTCTCAGGCAAATCGCAGAGAAGCAGGATTCGTTGCAGAAATCGTAGGGCACGCACGTACATAGTTATTCCTCTGTGAAGAAAATCATGAGCTTATCACAAAAAAAAGCACATCCCCGCCACAGAAGAATTTCCCGTTTTTCAGTACACGAATACAAGCTTTAAAGCTGCCATGACATTGCTGTTAACCTATTCGCATAATAAGGGACCCATGGTACAGTGACTTGACATCCTTGCTAGGCATCGGTGTTAACCTTTTCTCATAATAAGAAATCCATGGTATAGTACATTGGCATCCTTACTTAAATGAGATCGCTTCACGCATTTGATAAAAGGATGCAAGAACTTCACATCAAATATCATACCCGTATTTTATTTATCAGTGGTTCCCTTTCCGCGTTTGTTCCGTGATAACTCCTCGACGAACGCGAGCTCCACCAAATGGTCGCAGCGGCAGGGAAGAGAGCTGCCCGAAGCGCGAACTGCCGACTCACGGCGCTCTCGACCGCGTGTGAGCGCTCACGTACTTCCACGCGCCGTTTCTACACTTCGGAGGACGGCGTTTCACCGCCCGCCACCCCGCCGCCCCGCCACCCCGCCACCCCGCCACCCCGCCACCCCGCCACCCCGCCACCCCGCCACCCCGCCACCCCGCCACCCCGCCACCCCGCCACCCCGTCACCCCGCCACCCCGCCACCCCGCCACCCCGCCGCCGCCGCCGCCCGCCGCCCGCCGCCCGCCGCCCGCCGCCCGCCGCCCGCCGCCCGCCGCCCGCCGCCCGCCGCCGCCGCCCGCCGCCCGCCGCCCGCCGCCCGCCGCCCGCCGCCCGCCGCCCGCCGCCCGCCGCCCGCCGCCCGCCGCCCGCCGCCCGCCGCCCCGCCACCCGACCACCCCGCACCGCTTGAAAATTCGCCAAGTGAGAGCAAGCCGTGCCTTCCGATGTCCCATTACGATCGATTTCGAACCAAGGGCGTAACTAACAGGCCCACTGGGCCCATCGAGTGAGGGATTCCGAGAGCTTTCTGTAGTACACGATGTCTCGCAGTACTTGTTTACTCTTTTTGCACAAGGTCTCTTGGGATTCTTAATCTACTGTCTCAATCCCTCCATTACTCCCAATGTACTTGGTGTAGGTTAATCCTAGAAGAGAGATTTTGTTTGGACGTTTTGCAAAGTATATTGCCAGATGGAAAACAAGACTGCGTGATGAGGTGGCTAATCGGGAAGTAAACAGTGACTTTTCACATCCAACTGGTTACTGAAATTATCCCCATCCTTCACATGAGTCGGAATCATGGAACGTTTTTACGATAAACATATTTCTCCCCTTTTTTCAATTCACTAATAGTTTAATCTTTTCAGCTAAGCGAGACAGTTGCCTTTCTCAATCTCTCAGTATTCTTGCTATTCTCTTGCAGTATGTACTGGAAAAACAGTTTTTAGAAAGATTCATTGCGCCAAGATCGACATAATTGTCGTAATGCGAATCAATGTATTCACTCAATAAGTAAACAAAAAATAATTACCCGAAGGGAATATTTACAGTAACTGAATTGCAGAGATATAATTCAAATAGATTTCGATAATCTGCATTTGATGTATATAGAAGAACACTTTTAATCTGTAAAATTATGAGTCTATATCCTCAAAATAAGAGGCATAAAAACAAAAAAGGTCTGAATGATGTACATAAATAGGACTTATAAAGTACGTAATTAGATGATGTAACTAATTGAATTATTTTTCTAAAGTTGAAATCTCTAAGAATGAGCAAAAGCAGCGTAAATGTATCGAAACATATGAAATAGTTAATTAAATTGCTATCAAAATTTCATTTTTGCTTGCTTCTTCACGATTAACGTTGAATTAGATACAAATTACAGAGTAGAAATTCAGAGGCACGCGTGTGCCAGACGCGAATGTATTAAATAAAACGATCAAGGCTAGTGAGGAATGGGTTAATTTGAAGGTGAATGAGAGAACGAAGAAGAAAACTCATTAATCATTCGGAAACTGGAAACATCATAAAATTCATTTCATCAAAATTACAGTGTACTTCTGTAATTCGACAATTTTAAGCTACAAAAATTATAGGGAAAGACAAAGCATCAATGTTGTTCAGTCACGCACCATGGGTTTATGGCAAGAGTAAATTTGGTGACTTCATACAATTCAGTGTGCAACATCAAAATTTATTTATTTAGTCCCATTCGGTGTTTTAAAGGTGACAAGTTGAAATTTAAAATTTTAACAAATGTATCCGAAACTATACGTCCAGTCAGACACTTCGCAAGCAAGTGTGCTTTACGTCGTTTCCTAAATGCAACTACTGGAGAAAAGAACATTCCAGTCAGACTAGTTTTAACCATCAATTACAATATTCTCTTCCTACATTGTTTCAAAATCATGACATCAGAGAAAAACGTATTTCGGTCTCCATCAAACGGAGATTATCAAGTGCGACTTCCAAACACTTGATGGTTGCAAAACATAAATCGTAACCGCAGGAATGTAACGGAAAGAAACAAAGAAGTGGAAGAGCGGCACAGAAGGAAATTTTTTGATGTCGTACATCCTCAATACGCAACAAGGAATATTCGCCAGATGAAACTTTTTTGCGATTCCTTTCACATTTATAGTGTTTAGTAACCGGTTCCAACTTAAAAGTGATACCAATGGAGAATCGTAAAAACGTGCCTTGAGAGGAACGTAATTCTGAAAATGTCTTCAGTACATTATTAAAACCGATTATTAAAAAAGTACTTTTTTCTTTGTATTTGAGATTGATAATTAACAACTACATCAATGTGTTCTAAATCAGGCTCAATTGCCGTGCAACTATGTATTGCATCTTACTTAATTGGATTCGAGACATGAAGGCATGTTAGAAGCCTCGTTCTGTTGACTTCAGGTTAAAAAAACAAATTCATAGACAGGGAACTTAGGCGCTACGAACGAGATACCTTTTCCCCTCCTACATTGTAATGTTTGCAATGTAATTATTTTCAACTTGGCACCACCAACGTGAAATATCACAAGTACATCAGAACCAAGTCTTAACACTTGTAAGACCGTTTCTTTTAAGAGGATTCTCACACTTGTCTCGGCATAATTAACAGACACCCTCCAACTTGCGGCAGTCTTTTCGAAACGGGTAATAAATCATTTATTTACACGTACGTGATCAGGGAACCGATATTTAACACCACCCATTCAAGACGAAAAATGTCGAAACCTCAGATTTATCCGCGCTTGTGCTTGCGCAAGGCGTGAGTCATATGGCGGTAATGCTTCCCTTTTCCTCGGGCGGCCGCCATGAAAAACGCATTACAATTTCATTTCCCCTCCGCGTGACGGCGCGCCGCGGCGCCGCGGGGCGTCTCCTTGGCGCTCCTCGCGGTGGCGTCGCCCGCGCCGCCGCCGCCGCCGCGACGCCAAGTCCGCGTTCGAACACACAACATCGGAAGCAATGACGAAAAAATATTTACGCGTTTCGTTAAGTAATACAAGCAAAACTTAAATTACACCACAAAAATCCAATAGTAAATACCTCAGCTAAATTATCATACAATACTGCCTTACTGGTATATAAAATTATCATATGACTACTATTATTATATGCATGCCCGGTTTGGATCAGCGCAGCCAAATTAAACACCAAAAAACTCCAAGTAATCCAAAATCAGTTCCTGCGCATCATCATGAATGCCCTATGGTACATCTCCAATGCACAACTCCATAAAGTGTCAATATTACAGAATTTAAATTCAGTTTTAAAAAAAGTAATGGATTTCTATGTTTCAATTTACAGCAGATCTATTGGCCTTCACCAGCAAATATGTTACTGGTGGAGGCCAATGAACCCACCTACAGAAAATGGGTTTCCAAAACGTAGCATGAACACTGCTCAAAATCAATTTTTGTTGAAGTGTTGAACTCTATATAAACTTGTAGCCTTCGCAAGTACAATAGCATAGAATAGTATATAAGGATACGCAGAACAACAGTTCTTTACATACCAAGAATATCAAAGTGTTGCTATTCAATAACTTAACACATAAATAACACATCTAATAGTGAGCACCTCTTCCTTGGAGCCTTGCTATCCCATGACATCAGCTGTGTCATGAGCAGGGCTGAACTGAGTATCAAAATTCAGTCGGTAAGCTCAGCATTAGAATAGGAGGAATAATACAATCAAATATTTGTATTTCTCAGTCAAAATCGAAATTGTTTCATTGTTTTTGGATTTTTCCGGAGTACGTAACGAAGCCAAAAACACCAACTTTAACTCTTCGATTAAATTATCATATCGACATGTTGTAGGCATCATTTCATCATGTGTACGCGTAAAAGCAAATGCGCCTTCTATCCCACTGCGCGTCGCCGCCGCCGCCGCACACGTGCGCTGCGCAAATGAGGCGTTTGTACTCGCGTGACGTCACTCCATCATCCCGGGGTCCGGTCCACAGGTGTCTACCCCCCTCCCCCCGGCCCTCCTCCCGCGAGGCGCGGCGCGGAGGAGCCCGGGCCGGGCGTCCCAACGCCGCCGCCGCCGCGACCATGAACCCCCCCGGTGCGTCCAGCGCCCACTGCAGCGCTGGGAGCGGGCGGGCGCGGTGCGGCGTGGCGCGGGGCACCGCCTGGCGTGCCGCCCGGTCGCCGCCGCCGCCGCCGCCGCCGCCGCCGCCGCCGCCGCCGCCGCACGGAGGCGCTCCTCGCTCGCTCGGCCCAGCGGCGACTCAGGCGGAGTCACTGCGCGAGATTCTGGCTTTCCAGGAGCAGGCTCGAAGCCAGGGGGCTTCTTGAGATGATGTGATGGATTGATTTCTATTAATTCCGGGCGCCCCATCTACTAAGATAATTAGCACCGTAGGTATAGTGAAGGTTTTTTGCTCGGAAGGTGTCTGTGATCTTTCCCCGTTGGATGGCGAGATCCGGCGCCGACCTACCGTCGGTTAGGGGGTTTTCACCAACACGTATCTCCCACCACCGGGGCAACGCCCCAGCCGGGACAAGCTCTAAGCTTCCGATTGGTCTCCCAGAATGTGTGGTAGGGTAGTGCATATAAGTGTAAGTGTGCGTAGGGGGTGAGGATAGATCAAAGAATGGGAAGGAAAGATCACGCGCAGTCCGTGGTCCGCTTGGTAAGATACTGCTCTGGCATTCGCCTGGTATTGATCGGAGAAAGCAAGCAAAACTAACGATCAGGGCAGCCAGCCGCTAGAATTCTTCCCCAGACAGAGCGACAGGACTCGACCTAGCTATCTAGCTAGTGTCGAAAATCCTGCCACGGGATCGAGACTCGAACCCCAGGACCTCCCGGAAAGAGGCGCTGCAGTGACATCAGTTCATGCCGTGAGCCCCCTCACCCCGTGGGAGCTTCTTGAGAATTTCGTAGGGCGAATCTTGGAATGCAAGAAGTTCAGTGAACGCAGTACTTTAAAAATACACTTTATGACTACTGTAGGTTTTTGTGTGTTCTACATTTTTATTTATTTAATGGGCGTTTTTTTCAAAATCTATCTAAACGTATTTTTGGATCTATTACAGATAATATTTTCCAATTTAATTCCCGTTAAACGCATTCTACACGGTTTCGTCGGCTGTTCTTCGCGCATCTAGCGTTAACCATTTTACTGTTTAGGTACCGCTCTCTGTATCATTATTATTATTATTATTATTATTATTATTATTATTATTATTATTATTATTATTATTATTATTATTATTATTATTATTATTATGTAAGTTCCATATTGAATACTAACAAAAAGCTTTTATTTTCATGACAACTGATAGATTCGACTACTGTTTAAAATCCTCAGTCCAGAAGATTGTGGAGTTGTTCCACTAGTAGTCTTAACAAACAGGTCAACAACGCCCATGTCGTTGATTTTTCCTTTTGCATACATCTAAAACATTCAGACTGTAGGTCGTAAATAGTTAAATAGAACGTGTAGAGATAGCGGTGGTTCATAAAGCAGCAGGAGTAGGATTTATGGCACACGTACGTGTTATTTCCAATTGGACACTGAGCATGAAGGCCGAATACCTGTACTTTTCCGGAACATGTTACGGCGAGAGAGGAGAATCAGACATTTTGGTGATTTGTAGCTTGAATGGCTTGAGTAGCTTGAATGGCTATAAGTGCTTACGGATTTTAATATTAATTTTCAAACTATTTTAATAAATTTTACCTGGCGAAAGGATATATTTATTATCCTTTTTTAAGTTATAAGAGCTATCTGAAGGGTCCGTTCTATAGGTATCACAAAAGGTGTCATTCCAGTTCGGAAAGTAGGACTAATGACTGGCATACACCAAGACATTTGGAATGAGATTTGGAGATGGCACACACACGATATCACAATCAGCAATATTCAATAGTGATTCAGCTAAATCTCTCAATTTGAAATTGATTAAAGAAACAGTCAAATAATGCACATCCACTGTGAAATTATAATTTAATGTTAACTCGTGTTCAATATATATCAAAGTCAGGAATTTGTTATTCGATATTTAATTTTTAAAAGAACGAGAAAGAGAAGAAATTTTAATTATAATGGCAGAGATTCCAATAATAGATATTTTTAATTTAAATTATTTTTTCTGCTTCGAACAAATTGCGAAGTGCTTGACGTCGATTACAATCACGCGACATCAATTAAAAATGTTTTGTTAATGATTCAATGAATATGGAAACGTTTAATGCAGCTTGTCAAATGGCGTTTAATTTAATTAAAGCGGAGGTGTTCTATTTTCTTGGCCGGCGCCAGCGCCTGGAGGAGAAAGCGAAGTCGGCTCGCCATTCCGCCTCCGCGTGGGGACCAACGAAACTAGGATGGGTAGGCGGCTCGAACTATTCCAGCGCGGCGCCACCCACGCGGCGCGGGCCGTTGCGAAAAGGCGATTGGGAAAGTGCGAGCCCCGCCAGGGCCATGTTAGGCCACGGAAGGCACTGGCCTGCGCCTAGCGCGCGACCGCGCTGCCGGATGGGCGGGGTGAGGCGAGGGAAGGCGAGGCGAGGCGAAGCGGGGCTGGGAGACGAGATGAGAAGACCTAGTGAGATGGGTCATCGGGGTTGGGCGGGACGACCAAGTTGGGTGGGTTAAGGAAGGGGTTGGAAGGGATGACCGGTTGAGACGGATAACCGGGCGGGACGGATAATCGGGCAGGTCGACCAAGAGGGACGGGACGACCAAGCAGGACGGGACGACCAAGCGGGACGGAGCGACCAAGCGGGACGGGGCGACCAAGCGGGACGGAATGATCAAGCGGGACGAGACGACCAAGCGGGACGGGACGACCAAGCGGGACGGGACGACCAAGCAGACGGGACGACGAACGATCGGGAGGAGTCGAATGGAACGACATGGATGGGATGGAACGACCAAGCGGAGTAGGACGGAGGTATATTCTTTTTATACATATTTGTTTCATTTACTGTATATTTACGATGATTCATTGGTGCACTCCGACAACATTTCAATCAAGGACTTACCGTTTTATGCAATGTTCTGAGGGCAATGTCAAACGAAAAAGACAGTATAACGTCGATTATCAAGATTTATTAGAATTGATATCCTTCAGAATATTCTAAATGAACCAATAAAAGGGCCCGTGGACGTCTTGAGCGTAAACTAACGTGCTACAATAATTCATGATTCAGTCTGTTTACAGAAGTGGAACGGACGAATAAAATCCTTAATACATTACAATTTATACGTTTGAATGACAAAAAACCTATACAGACTCGACAGTATTGCGTATTCAAGCTGTGTTTCAAGTATAGGAAATCTAGGCATACAACCAAATACAGGATGAAAAGTTAATAAGAAAAATACTGAACATACGATAATAGAGCTTCAAAAATATCCCGTACATATATGTATATACAAACAGGTAGGTAGGTAGGTATTGTAATGGCTTAAAGGCCTTCGACCGTGTCACATAGTTAACATGTAATGCCTTTATGTATATGTATTAATCAACTTTTAAACAAAAAATTATAAAATAAAAATACAAACAGTATTCACTTCATAAGATTTTTTTCTTCGTCAGAATCGAATCCGGATTACAAACGGTCCAGCTGTTTGACGTTTCAATGACTGACGCTCTACTGTTTGTCTTTTCGAATGGAAGCCATTTACCAGAAAACATCAGGGTGGATTGGAGAAAACCGAATTAGCTGTCAAGCAGTGAGTGAACACGGGCAGTTGTAGCTGAAGGCGGCCGCGATCAATCTCCGTCGCCCAGTCGCCGGGCCGCTGGGCGCCCAGGCCTCGAGGCTACCGGAGCGGACGCAAGGATGGGGGGGAGGGGGGTTGTGTGCAGGGAAGCGCAGCTAAGCCCCGCAGACGGCCGCTGCTCCGCGGAGATATTGACGCCGCCCGCCCCAAAGCCTCCTGGACACACGGCGCGGGGCCCTGGCCGGCCGCCCCTCCCCCCTTTTTCCACGGCCCCCTGGCTGTCGTCTCGTCGATACGCTCCCGTTCACAGACTCTCGTCGAGTATCTACAGTTCCTTAGTGGAGAGAAGTGAGATTTTGAATAAGATGAAGAAAATGTAATGCGTCCCTGTGAGTAATTTTCTCATGACACAGTGAGATAATCATTTATGAAAGAAAACCAGTTGCTGTACGTGAAATAATCAGGTTTCTCTACGCCATTTATTAGTCGGCGAATATAGTATATTGCTTCACTAGATAATGAGAACGAAGTAAGCAAATAAACAAAACAAAAAACAATTGAAAATACCTATAAATTAAGAGATATAATCTTTATTTACACTAGGTTTTGTAAATACAAAGATCAAGTGAACAAAAAACAATTAATTTACTCCCCTTTTGAAAAGTATGGTGTACAGTAATCTCTCAACATTCGCGAAAGTAAAGTCCTCAAAAAGCATCGCGAATCGGGTCAATGACCCCCATCTCGATCAGGTTTTTCGTCCAGTTTCCCTGATCCATTGAGCACATGCTGAGATGGCCCCTTGTTTTGCTTCTGGACATAAATGTAACTTCATTTTCTGTGCACGTCTTCTTGAATTCAGTGGGAAATACAATTATTCAATTATCGTTTCCATGTTGTCGCGGCAGGAAGTAATGAGAGCCAAAATTTATTGCTTATTTATCTTTGAAAATAGATTTTATTACATGGGAGTTTTTGTTGTTGTTTTTTTCTCCCTTTCAAAATCCAAAATTTATTGCTTATTTACCCTTGTAAATAGATTTTTTTACATGGGAGTTTTTTTTCTCCCTTTCAAAATTCAAAATTTATTGCTTGTTTATCCTTGAAAATAGATTTTATTACATGGGAGTTTCTTTTTTCTCCCTTTCAAAAATTCAAAATTTAAGTAGTATATGACTTAGTGTAGGGATCACAGAATTTTGAAAATGTGCACACAATTCACTTTTCCCCATAGCACGTCATACGCAGTTTTAACTGTTTTTGACGTAAAATAAATAAATAAATGTCAAGTCCGCAAATGTTGAGTCTATCTTTTAATGAAGAAAGGTGCATTAGGTTCCTGGATATCGCAAAGCTGTTTAAAAAAGAAAGAAAAAAATTGACAAACAATTACAATAGAACTGAATAAGCGCTACTACATACAGAATTCACGATTCCCAAAGAGAAGAAATAAAACAATATTTGAAACTTCTTTCACAGTTGAAAGTGATTGGATATAAGATATGGTGATTTTTTTATTTCATCACCCTCCTCATTCTAATATCCAAATATGGAAGAGTTGCTGCTTTCATTTCTCTCTTATATTTGGATGTTATTTTCACGTTCGGATCACATTTGAATGCCCTAGCCACCAGGGCTTCTTGATGTTTTAGAACGCCATTAACCGTTTTGAAGTTGCTCCAGAACGCAGCTTCGCTTCCGTTATTTCATCATTACGTTCGAGGAGGTTTTCTTTGCTGATAATTTCCCGAAGCTCCTCTTCAGTGAGGTCTTTATAATGAGAAATGAACAGATCCTGGACGACATGCATGTTCTTGTGGCTAAAACCCTTACCTCCAATTTGACGCACCTGGAATTATTTCACAATTTTGTTTTCCATTAATGTAAACTGACATTTCAACTTTGACATTTTTGCAGAACGTGATACTTTGAACTCCGGTGTCTGCTGAGTTCGGTTCTCAAATGATGATGAAAGAAAGAAGTTTGCTCGCTTAAAAAAATTGTACGACCAAAAGAGGCACTCGCGAATGTTGAAATCGCTAATATTAAAACCGGTAGCATTTCTCTAATCACGAGTGTTCGGAACTCAAGAATAGCGAATTCATAGTGCTAACGTGAGATGGCAAACAATACGCTGTAGTCTATATCTTAAATTTCATCAAATGCGTAGAATTAATGAAGGATGAATTAAAGTTTCCATAATTCGCGAATAGACTACAAAATTGAAATGCATCTTAATAAAAATATCTTCATGAAGTACCTACGGAATCCTGAGACAAAGTAATTTTGAGCAATAGTCTTTTAGTGCGACACGCTTTTCATAAATCATAATTATTAAAATTGTTACACATCGATTACTTTTAGTTAGTCACAACTGTCTGCAGAACTAATTTTCCTCACGTTGTTATTAAGCCGTTTCCAGACGTTTTCTATCTGAGTAAAGATGTCTTAGTCGATAAATAACTAAAAGTTCCAACGAGAAGAGAGAAATCTAAGGAATGACTTTTCAGTGGGTAATGGACACGCTTTATTGACAAGGACATGGATCGAGTTCCTGTGTGTGTTCTCAGAATTCATTTTTAACGTTGCTCGAAGCTGGAAAGAAACAAGTTGAACAAACAGTGACATATCTTCCCCGCTTTTGTTATTGCATTCCTATGCTCCAAACAGGATGATATAATGCACTCACCACAATCATTCGTTTACGACCTTCTCGTCCGATTCAAGCATAAATTCAGCTTCCTTATAATGAGCGTTATAACGCGCTTCATAACTCGTTCGATACCCTTCGATCCGACAGAAATGAATTTTTCTCTATTGACAACATGAATGAGGTTTGCTTTAGTATAAACACTACTAATGACGAGATATATTTCACAGTTTTGAAAACTCTAGTTTATTATTTGCATTTTCAACAAGAATCCTTGTAGTAAGTTTTCAGTTTGTAACAATTCGTGACAAGTGAAAGAGGGTGAGAGAGAGAGAGAGAGGTAAACAAGTTTTCTATAGTGAAAAATACTAATAGAAACAATTCTTCTCATTCAGTGGTCTGAGTAGCATGGTAAAAGTGTTTTCACATGCAAACCACGCACAAGGTGCTACCAGAAAAATTATCCTGGCTCTAATAATTCACCTCGCATAATCATAATGCTTCTTTCATCGCATGAATTTCTGTTGACAAGCTGCAATATGCAAATGCCAGTCCTCTTACAAGTTAGCACGTTACGTCATAGAAAGATTGCAGGGAACGGAAGATCGTATCTCAAGTGAGAGCACCGCTGCCTTTATACCATGACGTCCGCTGCTACCTTATGTCTATGCCTGGATGTTAGCCAAATTTCACCGGCGATTTACTTACTTTCTCACCTTACCCTTCACACGCCCAGAAGAAATTGCAACAAAATCAATCAACTTGTACAGAGACTGACATCCCACAATTTGTCCATACAAATTAGTACTTCTTAATTACAGTTCAAGTTATTTGGTTAAAATTTATGAGAATCGTTATTTTATACGAGTTAATTATCTGATTTCATCGCTTCTTCCTGATCTTTTACAACACGCCATTTTTATAGAATCAGTAACATCTTTAGCATTTGGCAATGCTAATCAATTTGTAAATATTTCAATGTTATCGCAGCACTTTTTGGTGGATTCTCAATTCATAACTCAATTTGACTCAGACTTATTTGACGACACACAAAAATCATATTCTATTCTCTTCGAGTCCTCGACTCACTGAGAGCTACGTTCCCAGCATGGTTCAGCGACGCGCACGTTAGCTTTTGAGGAACCGCTATGAGAGTCCACAGTTTGCGCTAACATCTGTTCCGGACGAATCGAAAAGAATGTTCTGGGCAAATGTTAGTCAACCTACCAGTCGAATTTACATTTGTTTGGTGTACCCTGTGGCTTTGTGTAGATGATAGAAGGAATGACTCTTGGATACTCTTCAGATCTTTATTTTTGGCACGATTTATAATGTTTGGCAAGATGTAAATTGTTTGTAGCTTACTTTTAGATGTTCGATACAATTTATAAAGAAACTAAAATAACCCCTTTAAAATTGTAATCCTTCCAACATTCGGTAAAGTGCTTATGTGCCTTGGTTTCATGAAATGTCACATTATGTGAATGATATCACTCACAAAGCACGTTAATACACTCCTTGATTCCGTCATCAATATTATGCTCCTTGATACGTCATCAATATTATAACACAGACCATTATTACTGTTAGAAACATTCCTGATATTTTGAAGAAATTTTTTGCGCAGTGTCCTTTAGTGCTGTGCATGCTTCATGCCCGTCACCTGGTCTTTCTGAAGAAGCCTAACCGTTCATTGGATTCCAACCTTCATATGTCCGCGATGTATTGCGCAAGTGAATTACAATTTTTTTCACCTGATGATGTGACTAATATGATTACGAAACGTCGTGTGTTATGTGACGGGTGAATAAAGTTTACCTTTATGGCATAACAGTATTTTGATTGACTTAAGAAATAGGGTATCTATCATCAATATTACAACGCAGACAGTCATCGCTGTTGGGAACATTCCTGATATTATGAAGTCAATATACTCCCTAAACTCTTAAGAAATAAGATATGGACTGAAGCGTTTTATATTACGTAAGAGAATATGAAGAAAATCACGCACTAAAATGACGTATAACCAAAAAAAGTTGAGGATCGTAGTGAGTCGTTAGACACGTAACGTTGCGTGCAGGTAATTGAAAGGCGAATGTTCTGTGAATTGGGCTTGTGAATGGACTTAAACATACATTTATTTGCTAATTCCAGTTATGAATATTTAGTAATAATAAAAATATCAAGCTAATCACCTCGTCTATTGCAGTTGACAGACAAATTACTTAGTCACGACGGAAAGTTGTAAGGTTGCAAGCTTCACACCCGATCAAGGGGAAAGCCGAAGTGAAGAACGGGATTATACGGGCAATTTCTGACTCAGCCTCTTCACCAGACTCCATTCAGTTCTCGTGCGTACTACGGCGTGACTTCAAGCTCTCATTCAACGCGATACACATTTTCCAATAATTTCCTAGAAAACAATGAACAATAATGATTTTTTTACCATGTTGGATCCATGTTCCCCACTTTTTTGAGGCAATGACGCTTTCATGATTGAACAGTTCTCAGATTCCTGTTTACCTTGCTCATGAAATGGAGTTCAAAGAAGTTTATGATTTTCTAATAAAACTTTAATTAATATGAGAGAAGAAATGACTCATCGGAAGCAGAGTCATTATGTAGGTAAGTGAACAACAACAATCTTAATGAAATTCCGCCACGCTCAGACTGTCCAACTATGACTGTGACAGACTGCATTTGAAGCGCGAAATGTGTGGCAATAAAAATGTAGAAACTTACAGATCAAATCTAAATGTCAATAATAATAAATTGTTTATATGAGATAATAAAGGCATTCTAGTTGCTTCGAGGTTTTAATTCATTCAGCTGAGAAACTGTCAACTAATTTTCAGTGTTTGTTTGACAGATAATTTGAATTATTTTCCGCAAAAATCCGGGGAAATTTGAAGGCGCAGAAATTTGTTTAAAAAATGTAACTACTCGTAGTTAAGTTTTAGAATATTTTAAGAATCCAGAAATGATACTTTGTCAGCCGAAAGAAAATCGAATACTTCTGAAGAAGCATAATGAACAAGAAAAAATATAATAAATATTGCTAATAATAATAATAATAATAATAATAATAATAATAATAATAATAGTGGAGAAGAAGAAGAAGAAGAAGAAGAAGAAGAAGAAGAAAAGGCGTTTAAAATATCTGCTTAGGAAGATTCGGATATAAAACAATCGGATTACTGAAGTCCACTAGAAAGTGAGAGCTACTATGTATCGAACACAATGCGGCCTAAGGAGCTGCCATTTTAAGACGCCTACTGTAATAACCGGCCTGCATATTCCGCGCGTGACAAGGAAGGTCATCACCGCGTTCCCATCTCTCCGTGGCACGTTGTGCAACGTGACACGTCCCTTCCTGCGCGCGCGGCGGGGCGGGGCGGGCACTTGCTTCATTGAGGCGCGTCCGAATTCCGTCGCCCGATCGCCCGCCCGCCCGCCCGCCCACTCCGCCCGAACCGGCCTCGCCGCCCGCCCCGGGCGTGGGCCTGCAGCGCCAGACCGGCCGTGCCCACGCCGCCGACCACGCGCAGTGGGCCATTCACTTGCTCCGTCTTCCCTAAGTTCGATTCTCGACTACTGGCTTAGGTGGCTCCGGGCAACAAGTGATGGCGCTGCAGTGACTCTGATCTGGAGATCCTACGGTTTGAGTTCCGACGGTGGTAGGATTTTCAACACTAGCGACACTACTAGACCAGGAGAATTCTAGAGGCCGGTTGTTCTAATCGGTGGGTTTCCGTGGATTCTCCGGTCCGAGCTGAATGCCAGAGCAGTAACCTAAAACACTGGCCAAGGACCGAGCGCGATCTTTCCTACCTTTCCTTATCCTATCCTCTCCTTACACACACACTTACACTAACATTCTGGGAGACCGGACCGGATCGGGAGGCGACCACACATGCCGGGCGATCGGACGGGAGCTCAGAGCTTGTCCCGGATGGAGCCGTGCCCCGCTCGTGGGAGATACCGGGATGGGGAAAACCCCGCCAGCCGAAGTGTAGATCGGAAAGGGTTCTCACCATTCAGCTGGAGGGAGGTGAATACCGCCACCTTCCGTGATAAAAAAGACACTACTCTTACGGGATTAATGACACTAGCATGACGTGCCCGGAAACACAAAATAATCAATCACCTATAGTTCTCAAAAGTAAACACAAAGATACCTTGGTCTGTGGCAACGTTATTTGGGTCTTAAGAAAATTTGATAAAAAAATAATTGAAACCTATAAAATAAGATTTTTGAAGATCTATCGCTGTTTACACTTTGGGTAAAAAGAGAAACGATGAAATTTGAGAATAATTAAAGATGCCAAATATATTAGAAGCAATTAAACAATACCAAAAGACATGGAAGAGACATTTTGAAGGTATTGCAAATACAAGAATGACAAACAATAATGCAATACATATCGAAAGGAATATCATTGGGGACACCTAAAAAAATATGACGAGATCAGTTCTGAGGAGGCAGTACTGACCAGAACGCCTAACTCCTGATGATGATGATGATGATGATGATGATGATGATTCTTGTCTTCTATACTATCCTAGCGTACAGATTCTGTTCAAACATATGAGCGATTATTTTGATATAAATTTCTACCAAATCATATGGTGCTCCTGGGCGTATTCTTAGGCGGTATTGATGAGTAACAGAAATTATTCTCATTCATTTCACAAACGTTAGCTTGGCGTTTACTTGTGCTGACGCTGGGCTATTCTCTATTATTTTGTCATTTCGCCAACAGAAGAATGTTTGCATGAAAACTAAATATTTTTGAAGCTGAGATTCAAGAAAAAACTTTAAAAATTATAAATAAAATAGAATTATTTCAAGAACTATTTTGGATTAAACGCTGGCTTATTGCGAGCATAATTGAAACCAGTATAGAATTTAATAAAATAGGCTCTTTGATATGCTGCACCCATTGAGCTGACATTTCCGAAGATTGATCAGCTCGCGGAACAGTACATGAGATGCGGTCTTCGGTGATACTTAACTGTTAACCTGTCAAAATAATCGTCCGTTAGCCAGTATTAAAAATGTAGCTGATGCAAACGAAAAAGCAGTTTGTGTCATTTAGCAGAATAACGGTTTTAACATGGTGTCGCTCATGCCGTGGACGAAGAAAGATTTTTTCTGTTCTATATCTCGGCCGTCTAGTGAATCAACTTCACGAAGATTTTACTAGTAAAATATACTGTTTTCTAAACAAATTTATTCTCTTAACTAAAAAATGGTCCGTTTGTTATGTAACTGCTCCATTTTCATCTGGTGATGACAGGAGAAAATATGGAAAACTACTCGATACATTACATAGGAACCAAAATATTAAATAGTAAACATTCACGAATTTTCTTCAATGTCGATCATCAGCAGTGTGAAGAGTCAAGTCTTTATTTTGTTACATATTATTAATAATGTCGAAAAATAACTGAGCGCCCAAGAAGGCGTCGAAAATTAAATCTAACAAACAAGTCTTACCGTTAAAAAATAACTTTTACTGACAAAATTGCAATTCCTGTGTCTGTGAAGCTTAACTTTTGACGCAAATTGCAGCCATGCACCCAATTTTTTAAATTTTTTAAAAGTTCAGTGCCCTTTAATATGGCTTTAAAATGTTTGGTACGCGTCTTTTCGGCGCCTTTAGGCCCAGTGTGCGTGTCTGCCGCCAGGGCACAATGGCATTACCGATGCGGGCTCGCGCGCTCCCCAATTACGTATGTTGATCGCGCGCGCCGAGGGCGGGAGGGGGCGAGGGGGGCGGGGGGAGGGGGCGTTCGGCGAGCGATTCGCGCGCGCGTCGGCGTCCCGGCGCCGCCGCCACCACCGCCGCCACCGCCGCCACCGCCGCCGCCACCGCCGCCACCGCCGCCACCGCCGCCACCGCCGCCACCACCGCCGCCACTGCCGCCGCCGCCGCCGCCACCGCCGCCACCGCCGCCACCGCCGCCACCGCCGCCGCCACCGCCGCCACCGCCGCCACCGCCGCCACCGCGCCCGGCCTCACCTCGCCCCTCCCGCCCCCAGCACAGCCGGCGAAATGGCCAGCTCGCAGAGTCCCGTACGCTGCGCGGCCTCATTGGAATGCCCGGGAGGGTGGATTGTGCGAGCCGTCGTTGATGGGAGGTGAGGAAGACAAACCACGAGTTCGGAAAGTTGATCGACCGTAATGACTATTTCTTTTCGGTTCTCCTTTCCAGGAACCCGGAGTGCAAACGGTCATTAAATCCATGCAAGAAGTAATTGTCAAGAGAGGCAAGTACATAGTTTGTGATGTTTACTTACATGTTTGCGTTCACGTGTAGTGTGTTATGCGGTGATAATCACGTAACAAACTAAGATTACTACATGCCTGGGTCTCTTCGAGTTCCTAACGGGATATAAGCCAACTGATGTCGCTTTGCCCGGAACGGGGAACGCCCTTCATGCCAGTTGGGAGTTAGAGCCCAACTCTTTCAACACACCCAAAACCAATGGCAACGTAAACTCTTCCATTGACAGTCACCAAAAGATAACGCCGTTGTCTTTACGAGTTTCGGGTGAATTATCATAAGAAGCAGAGATTTATTTTAACATAAAAAGAAGCCATGAATTAACAGATTATTCATATCTGATTGGTTGGTAAGATATGCATAAAAGCACGAAGAACGCGTTTAGTACGATAAAACCATTTTTAAAGCCAAAAAAGCGTAATAAATTAATGACAATGCTATGATATTCTGAGCTACATCTCGATATACATTAGAAGATGCTAATAAATTTTAAAGAATTAAAAACAAAACATATAATGCAGATACAGGAATGCAGAACATTAAAGGCGAATTGCACATCTACTAATCTTCATTGACAATACAAGTATTTTATTGGTATCGAACACCACATTATAACCCCAAATACGGACTTGCTACCGAAGTGATTATTAGAGTTCTGAAACGTTTCTATTAGTTTCTTCAAGAAACATATTTGAAGAATTATTAAACAGGATCAGGTTCATCATTCCCTTATTATCAAAAAATTAACAAAAGTGTTTATTTGCAGATTACAGGTTTCTCACATTGTGCTTGAAGACGACGACATCGCCTCCGATTATGTCCACACATTTTGAAAAGATAAACGTTGAGCTCCACGAGGCGCAAAGAAACGTACGCAAGAAATCTGTTCCCGGCAGGGGAGGTGCCTGCAGCTGCCGCGTGTGCAGGTGGGCGCCTGTCTGCGGCCGCACCCTCCGGGCGCCTCCCCTGCAGGGATACGCACCACCGCGAGGGGTGAGCCGGTTTCAAGCGCACCTCCAGAACATGCATTGCGACCCAAAACCCCCTGGCGGTTGAACGTTAACGGACATCTTCAATATACATATTCATTGTTAGCCCGCTCATTGCACAACGTGCTTACTTTTCGAAAGAGTTCATTTTTCTATCCACAAGTATGGGGCTGGTGCAAAGAACTTTTCTAAATTCTTTTAATTGGGACTAATAATCATTTGCACATTTCCCCTCTTAGGGCAGAGCACTATTGTAGTTTCAATCACTTCACTAAATAATTTCATGCAAAAGTATATAGCTGTTTAATGTTGATGATGTATTGCAAACTCAAAGGCAAACAAAATGTTCTGCTCACGCTTACGTCAATCGTCCATGGAATACTGTGAGAATAGGCAACTACTTCTAGTCTACAATAACTGTAGCGAAGGAAACATAAAAGGAACCCGGAAGCAAAAGAAATACAAACTTCCAACCTAATGGCTAAATGTTGAATAAAATAGAATTCCAGAGATGGAAAGAATAAAGTCGATACCTGAGAAAAACCATTAAGAAGTTACATAATTTCACGGTTATCCCGATGCAACTTTCCACCTTCGCCATCCTCTCGCGGCGACCGCCAGCCCGCGGCTACGCTAAAGGGCAGCGCGAGGGCGGGGCGGCTGGAGATGCGCCGCCTTCCCCTCCCACACCCCTCCCCCTCCCTCTCCACCCGTCGCCTCCCACCGCCGTCACCACACACCGACACCCTCTTCCTAATCGTCGCCACCCGCCGCTACACACCGCCACCCGCCACCTGCCGGTTCCCGCCGCGTGCCGCCATCCCCATCGCCACCACCCGGCGCCACCCGCCGCTTCCAGCCTCTACCCGTCCCCACTCGTTGCCATCTGCCGCTAGCAGCCACTACCCGCCACTACCCGCCGCTACGCGCCGCTACCCGCCGCCACCCGCCGCCACAACCCGCCGCCACCTGCTGCCAACCCCATCGCCGCCATCCTCATCGCCGCCACCCCATCGCCACCATCCCCATCGTTGCCACCCGCCGCTACCCACCTCTAACAGTTGTTACTCGCTGTCATCAGCTGCCCCATCCCCATCGACGCCCGCTACCCACTGCCATTCGTCGCCAACACACACCGCCATCCTCATCGCTGACACTCGCCCCCAAACGCCCCATCCGCCCTACCCGCCGCCCCCAGCCGCCAGTCGTCGCCACCCGCCGCCGCCATCACCGCAACTGCGGCCGGCGTTGCATCGCCGACCCGGTCACGCCGCGCCGTCGCCGTCCCCGCCGCCGCCGGAGCCGGTCCAGCCACAGGACGGCATTCCCGCGACTTTCGATTTCTGTCCATCGGACGCCGCGGCGGCCGACGAGTCAAGTGGAAGGTCAGGTTGCCCGCCCGACTGCGGAGACATACGACCACGCAACGGACGCTAACAACGGACACGTGATGCGTATGGTTCCATTCTATTCTCGGACCGGCGCGCCGCGGTACCTTTCAGAGAAAGTGTTTGTGGACGCTCCAAGAATTAACTCAACTCGTGTGACCCTTCCAGATAATATAAATTGCATTCCATCAAAGACTTATTTACACCTACGGAGACTTGAACAGTAATTCCTTTCAAAGAACAATAAATCTCTCAGCCGCAGGTTCTTACGACTTATGAATATTCTGGTCGGAGAAGTCCGTAATGCAAGAACGACATATATTCTTCCTCGATGGTATCGTTATTTTTTTATTCAAACGAAAATGAACTGCAAATAAAGAATAGCATAGTTGTCAAGTACGAAAATGTGCAATAAAGTACAATTTGTCGAACGGACACGTTTATGGTTACATGACTATTTGGATAAATTTGTATAAAACGACTATGCAGTACTCTAAATATCTCGCACGGTCATCAGCATGAGCATTATTTTCAACATTTTTGAGCGTAAAATAATAAATAGATTTATTTGTATTGGTTGACAATCAATACAAATAAGAACTCAAAATAAGTCCTTCCAACAAAAATTCAAAATAAGGGCGCCCAATAAGAACTCAAAATAAGAGATCCTCATCGGAGATGAATATTCTATCAAAATACTACAACAATTATTTACTTTGAAATGAAACAATGTAATACCACGAATGAGTACATAGTTATATTCATGAATAATATAAAATAAACACAAACACTTTATTACGAGACAAATCAATGGAGTTATACCGTGTGAAATTAGGAATCGGTAGTTCTTTACTAATGCCAATCTCGGATGTTCATAACTAAGTCTAAAAAATTCACCAAGCGAACCAACTAAATGAAATTGATTATGTTACCTTGTGAGAGACAGTAACATACTTCATATTTTTTTAGTAACAACTGTCTTACATAGCTCGTTTCTTTCAATATACACTTGAAAAATTCTGAGGAATTTAGCTCTGCTTGACCTAGCATAATCACAATAATTTGCTCATAGAACAAATATATCTTTCAGAAAAATATATTTGTCAAAATTTTGGGAACAAAGATCTGTGCAAATACAGATCATAACATTATGGTGTCCCTAGTAATGCACTGAATACTATCAATAATTAGAGACAATATTTCATTCTTTCTGACATGATCGACTGGGCAAAATGCCCAATGTTTCCTTGTCATTGACCTTGCAGCTTTTGACAAAGATATACGCTAAGATTCTCCCACTTCACAGAAACAACGCTTTTATTCACATGTTTTCTTTTCTTTTCTACGAAAATTACATAAATTCATAAAGCAAAAAGTTCAGAAACCATCAATTGTTTTCTCTTACTCAGCAACTTTTATAATTTGCCTTCTTATTCGTTTACTGTATAAAGTAAACAGAACCACAGTGACAGGTGCGTGAAACATCCGAAGTTACAAAATAACGTTGTTGGAAAACAAAGTGAAAACATCCAATATCGATGTTTGTTTATTTTTATATCATGTTCGTCAATAGAGTGCAACTGGAATAATGACATGAATTGACGCTCATTAAATTAAAAATATCACAGTCATTTCGTAATAAATTTTAAGGGCCTATAAGGAAATTTATATTATTACATTAAAAAATAGTGTTGCAAATATTCACTTTAACTCGTATTGAAGATATTTCATAGTTTTACAGAGTTGTTAGAGACAGTTATTTAGATTAAAATTGTGCTTTCTCCCCGGAGGTGTATGTAGGTATTGGCAAATACTGAATTTGTGCCCCTAACACGCTACCTATTTACGAAATCAGGAAAGTTACTACAATTAATTACAATTACTTCATGTACTTCGAATATAAATTTATTAGGTAAGAAATTAGATATTCCTGATTGGGTATCCATCATAATGCATTTTTTTAAAATTACTATGGAAAGTGATGGCAATAAGGATGCAATGTGGCAATAAAGGAACCAAGTTTGATTCCTTATAAAATAAAAATGAATTTATTATTTTTCCGTGTAAAGAGTATCTGTGTAATTACAAATTATTGTCATGTAATTTTTTTTTCACACGAAGAAATAGAATGGCACTCTTTTTCACAGCCGCTTTGAGGTACGTGCCGAAGTTGCCATGTCCTAGATATGCCATTATCTATCACCGCCTTAACTGAAGTAAAAGCGAGGAACGCATCTGGGCGAACTAGGTGATTCGACGAATCTGACAGATGAACGCATCATGAGAGAGTTTCTAACATTATCTTCATTATGGACGTACTGGTACGTAACGAAATGACCCATCAACAACGTTCGGCAAATACAACTTTCTATGAAGCTGAAAGTTTCACTTCCTTGAATGATGCTTCGTATGTTTCATAATCTGTCGCATTAAAAAACATTAATACGCTACATAATATTTCTCGCGCCCGGAAGGAACTTCTCGAGTCATTTAATGAAGCGAATTTGCTTTCCCGCGTTTCGAGGAAAGCGCATTCTAACAAGAAAGGAAATTCCTGGATGATTTTGTACAGCGTTTCGCAGAATGCCTTTGTTGAAGGATGTTCACAGGGCTGGCCAAATTATAGACTAAAGCATGCAAAATTTTGGAGCGTGTAAATTAAATTTTGAGGTTTTATTTTATAACATTTCTTTGGGATTTTTTCGAAATGTATTTACATTTTTTCACCAAGAAAGAAAGAAAGAACGATAAAAGGAAAGAAAGAAAGAAAGAAAGAAAGAAAAATAAAGAAAAAAATAGCGAAAAGAAACAAGAAAGAACAAAGAAACTCTGAAAAGAGGGAATTTAAAAGTGTAAGTTTGTCAGTTTTCAATACTTATTAAAACTTAGAAGGTATAAAGTGACTTCGTCCTGGAAAATATTAAATTTTTGCAACCACACTCGTCATCTATGAAAATAATATTTTAAGAGGGGTCGCTTTTATTTTCATAATGAGAATTGTCTACTTTTGCGTGGTTGGAGGAATACTTGAGCGCAATGTATATCGCGATTTAAGGCATTTGTGCAATACAAGACTAGGTAACAGAACAAACAATTAGAGATAACTAAAGAAATAGAAAATGAGTTGAAGTAGGAAGGGTGCTTAAAATGCTATGCATCAATGGTGAACGGCACTGGCTATATCCATCAAGAATTATTGGACAATTTTACATAGTAATTCTTCAAGTATGTAATACATGAAGGATATATTAATGTTTCCAAAAAAAAACCAACACATTTGAAGAATGGAGAAAAGTATGACTATAATAAAAAATAGTGATACGTAATATCCTGACTGTACTTTACGAGTGAATGGGGTGAAATCAAAAGACCAAGACGGCTGAAGTTTACGATGCAGAAATAGACGAATTATTATACTGGAAATAATTTAACATTCCTTGTTATATAATATAAATTAAAAGTAAGAAATAAAAATTAATAATAATTTCCATTTTCATTCAAAATTAATGCCTAATGGTACCCACTCCGATACTTGCCAACTTTTGTACAAATCCAGACATGTGCATTTCGGACATATTTTTCGGAATGGGTACTGCGTTCTGCTCATTTGTAATCTAGCAATTGGCGGCCGCTATTCTGCCTCGCAAGCAAGCTGGCAGCGTCTGCGAGACCTCTCAACTCGCGTAAGCAGCTCATTAAGTGGCGCATCGCCTGAACGTGGTGCTCGAGCTCCCGTTCTCGCAGCCTGCACTGAGCTCGCGGCCCAGCTGACTCGTCGTTCTCATGCCGCGGGCTCCTGAGAAATTCGCGCCCGGGGCAGCCAGCTGTCAGTGTCACCACTTAACGGCGCGCCGCCCCGCGCCCGCTGCCTGCTCCACTCGCGCTTGCGCTTTTCTTTCTTTTTTAAAGCGAACCTCAAAATTAAACCCAGCGGCTACGCGGCTCCGGGAACAGCGGGGGACTCAACTCGGTGACGCGTCGCGGTGGCTGCGGTGGCGGTGGCGGTGGCGGTGGCGGTGGCGGCGGTGGCGGTGGCGGTGGCGGTGGCGGTGGCGGTGGCGGCGGCGGCGGCGGCGGCGGCAGTGGCGGTAACGGTGGTGGTGGTGGTGGTGGTGGTGGCGACGATGGCGGTGGCGACGATGGCGGTGGTGACGATGACGATAGTGACGATGGCGATAGTGACGGTGGCGATAGTGACGATGGCGATGGTGACGGTGGCGATGGTGACGGTGGCGATGGTGACGGTGGCGACGATGGCGGTGGCGACGATGGCGGTGGCGACGATGGCGGTGGTGACGATGACGATAGTGACGATGGCGGTAGTGACGATGGCGATAGTGACGGTGGCGATGGTGACGGTGGTGATGGTGACGGTGGCGATGGTGACGGTGGCGACGATGGCGGTGGCGACGATGGCGGTGACGATGGCGATGGTGACGATGGCGATAGTGACTTTGGCGATAGTGACGATGGCGATGCTGAAGATGACGGCGGAAACGATGGTGGTGGCAGTGGAGGCAGTGGAGGCAGTGGAGTCAGTGGAGGCAGTGGTGGCAGTGGAGGCAGTGGAGTCAGTGGAGGCAGTGGAGGCAGTGGAGGCAGTGGAGGCAGGGCGGTGGCGGCGACGCTGCGGCGGCGGGAGGGCCAGACGCGGATGCGGCGGTTACAGCTGTGCAGGGGGCCTTGCACCAGCCAGTAGCTGACACTCCGCGCGGCTCGCTTTACACAGTTAAATGAACGTAACCGTTCTTTTGAAGGGGAGTACAAAAATAAAATAAAAGGGAACTAGTGGACAGAGGAAACGAAGTTGGGTGCTTTAAATATTTAAAAGAAATACGGAAGTAAAGAAAATACGGTGCTGAATTGTGAGAGACGATAGTTTTTAAATGTTTGATAATTGCTGACAACTTTGTGTATTCAAAATGTTCGTCAGAGTATGCGACTATTATTTCAACTAGTTCAAATGTGTTTTAGAATTCACAAATGAGTACACAAGTTCTCGTCTTTCTTGTTGATGGAACATAATTATCTTTGGATACTTGTTAGAGTGTGTACTCTGTTGTACATTTATGTGTGTGTGCTCTGCTGTACATTAATAAGAAATGATGACACTGATAAGTGACGGGAAACAGCCGAATCTTGCTTTTCTTTTGGAAGAGAAACGATAGCTTAAAATTAAGACTATTACTAGAGAGCATTGCTTTTCAACACTTTTGTAACAATGAAGTTCACTAATTCCATAAGTTAACACTAAGTTCGAACATTCTACAATAAAACATTTTCTTTTTCAGTAACGTAAAAGAAAAATAATGCTCATTTGTAGAATGGTACACTTGGGAAAGACTAAGTTGTTTAAGGTAATAGACACCGAAGCATACGAGATGCAATGGTAAGGTTTGTGGAAGATTGGACGATGCCCTCAAAGATTCAGAAATGAATACGATGTTTGAACACCAAGAACTGGAAACTTATCGGAAGTTCAATCGTCGAAATTTTTGGAAGGTAAAGAAAATAAAGTGAGATTGTTCGTTTGAATTTATCTCATTGACTCTCTACAAATTTTTTCAAAGTTTTCATTTAGTATTTGGGTCTTATCCTGAGTAGGTTAATACTTAAATTGCATTTAAGATTCTGTAGCGCCGAGTCTTTTAACCTATTAACTGGAGTGAATTTTAGGAATAATATGGGGTAGATGACGAAAGAATATTATGTATTGAACATAAATATTTAAAACTCAATTTTGGTCTATAATTGCTTAAATAATGTACTGATTACTGACTTTGTAATTTTTTTTTGTTCTTTCATTCAAAATTTTTCCTTCTAGTACACCCGAGATCAACAAATTATTGAACATGTTTCTGATACTCCTTTAAAGTTCTGTGACAATGTTGGTATTTGCCTCGGTTTTGCTTCATCTAGCAATTAGCTATTGTATTAATTCATGAAAAAATTAAAAGAGGTACTGATGTAGCAAGTTTTCTGAAAATACCGCGAACGTTTTAGCAGGACTAAACGAATGTGTGGTGAAGATGGACAGAAAACGACGGCAATCGCCGACGGTGACAGGACTTCAACGACGACGTCGGCGAAGAACGTCGACACAGGCCGTGGGCAATAGGTGGAAGAGGGCGTCAGGGGGAGAGACAGAGAGCACGGGAATGCGGCAGAGATTGTCGACGGGCGAAGGGCGGAGGGCGGAGGGCGAAGGAGGGGCGCACGCAGGGCGGGTGGCGGGCGAAATCCCGTGGACTGGCCCGGGCTGCGCCGTCGCACCGCCCGCCCGCCCGCCGGCTGCCGCTGCAGTCGATAACCTCGCCTCGCCGCGCCGCGCCGCGCCGCGCCGCGCCGCGCACGGACGGGCCGACGGCGCACGCTTCGTGCTGATCGCGCCCCTCGCATACTTTCTCATATTCGGCGCCCGGGTAGCGTGTGACAGGCGCCGTTCGGGGGTTCGCGGGGTGGACTGAGCCGAACCCTTGTCTCGTAGGGCACCAGGCGCGAAGAATACAAATTTTCCCATTTATTTGGGGGGCACTAATGGGATATATTCTAGTGACATTTTCCTATTTGCAAGGGTAATCAGTTGTTTTCTCCTGTAGCCTATCCGTTACCTCGTCTACCCGTTTATCATCTCCTTTCTCTGTTCCAATATTTACACACTCATCCATCTGGCGAAATATTAGGACTGCTCTATCAGTTCATTAGTTGATAACTAGTTTATCAGCATTCATATTTACACAGTTGACGTATTTGCAAAAAAACCTAACGGGAGACGAAAATTGTTCCAAACCAGAGGAGAGAATCAATTGTTTGTTTTGTTGGCGAACCGTTTTATCTCCAGTAGCAACCGGGTGACAATGTGTCCGTGCCTATGAGACCAACGAGGGGAGAATTGAGTTTGGACGCGTGGAAATCCCCGCGCGCCCCTTCGCGGCGGAGGTGTCGGCCCGCGCGTTGGCCCGTCCGCCACTGGGCGCAGACTTCCTTCCGCGTCCCGACCGCGCGCGCGTCCGCCCGTCCGCCCGCCCGCCCGCCAGCGCCAGTGAAAGTGAAGTCACGGCGGCTGTCAGCGCGGGCGCGTGTCAACATGCACAAGAAACAAGCAATAAAAACACTTACGTGAATGCTCACGATCTTCTCATACAAAGAAACCGGGACGATTCCTCGGGTGTTGCACCTTTAATCTCTTCTGGTTGATATTTACGACGTCGAAGCACTCGTCATAACAAAACTGACGTCAAAACACGAAGTGGAAGAAGAACGACTGGGAATAAAAGAACTCAACACTCAACAACTAAGTAACGAGGGGTGTGTGCGTTTAGGCGCGTGTCACTCGATGGCACATGTCGCGGAGGGCCCGGGAGGGCGAGCACCAGGCGCGCAGGAGACCGCCAGACAACTGAACACAACTGCCGCGTGAGTCTAGCCCCGCTTGACGTTTGCCACTGCGTGTTCGCGGAGGGAACTCCCCCCTCGCGCAGAGGCATCTGGCGGCCGATTGGAGACTCACATCGACTGCCCGGACGCGAACGCTGCCATCTGTCGGCAGGGAGGTGAAAAGTGAAGCGGGAAGGCGTGTAGGACACCTACGTTGAAAGCTCTTGTCATGAATGTGTGCACTGTGTGCATACTTCTGTACATGGTAATGAAAATTCTGTACATAATATGGCTCTTTAGATTATTGTATGAAGCACGGATGTCGCAAGACGTTTATTAAACAACATACCCTTGACTATTGCTGGATTTTCCGATCTAGCTATTAATTACAGGAGTTCAATAACACTTGAATACAAATTGCCGTTGTGGAGTGAATTGCAAATAAAATAAATGCTTCATTGTTCATACTTATATTTATAAATGCATTATTCATGTGCTTTTGCAGTAGGGAGAACACCATTGTTGCACTGGATACTACTCCCTGGTATTCACTATGTTATTTATAAACAATTATTTATAAGCGGGTTTAGTTTAAATAAGTAAAATGTTTAAATTTACAAAACCTAAACGTTTGGATTTCTGAAACGCTACTTTGGAAAAAACATTTTTATGATTCGCGAAAGATGGCATTAGAAAAATTTCCTTCCTATCTCAAAAGACGATGCGATTTTCCAGTTTTATTCGAATGATGATGCTAATAATAATAATAATAATAATAATAATAATAATAATAATAATAATAATTCATTTGTGCTCAGTATTAATTAATCTGTGTCAGAATTGTAAAAATACGTTATTTACAAAACAACTAATCTGATTAGCGAAAACTCGGTATATTGTTCTATTAAAAACGTCGGCTCTACATTCTTACATTAAAAAATATCAGAAAACAAAACACCACATGCCTGCGAAGCCACATACATACTTACTTCGACTATGCAAACGGCATCTTCGTATCTCTCAGGGTTGAGAAGATAAATAGGGGTGCTGCAACAGCACATAAATTCTCGCATCATTCTAAGTTTTGCAATTTTTGAAAATTCAAATTCCATATAAAGTTAGGCCTATGACATTCTTTTAAGCGTCCCTTGTTCTATCCGCGAAAAAATTTAAATAAAGAATTTGGAGTTGTTTTTGAGAAAAAGCTTTTTTAAACGTTCTATTAACTTCAAGCAGAAATTACACGAGAACTCCTAGTTTTTCAAAATCGTGCAAATGACTTTTTTAAAGATCTGTGATTTTTAGAGCAGATTTTAATGATACAGATTTTGCTTAAGGCTAAATCTGTATTATCAATATTGTAGTTTTACAATGTTAACTTTTTGCAATTCTTTTGCAATTTTCGAATATACAGAGAGTTTGTCAAAAATGAGTCTAGCACCACTTTTTTTACCGTCATTTGATACATTCGAGGATAAAAAATTTGGAGCTGTTTCTGAGAAAAAAAATGTTAAAAAATTAAAAATTGCTTTTATTCACGTCAAATTATGCGAAAACTACGTTACGTACTAATTATACGAAAAATATTTTCGAAAAATTGAACATAACCTCATTTCAAGATCCGTCTTTGAAGAATATATTTTATTAAGAGCAAAACTCTACCTTCAATATTATAGTTGTAGGAAGATGTCGAAAAATATTTTTTGCAATTTTAAAAATTTAGGGGATTGCAACAATAATTAACCCTGCATCATTATTTTAAGCGTCATTTAGGACGAAATTGTTCTTGTTTATTCGCGAGACGATAAAAAAAACGAGGCATAAGCGTTTATATGTATGTACATTAGCGTTTCTTTGTAACGCGTAACTATTGATAGATTGACCTGATACAACTAAAACGTTTTGTAGCGAATTTGTATAATACCTTACGTTGATCAAATTATTAAAGATTGTTATCCGTCACATGTCAACTTTTACTTTGGAAAATAGTGACAACAGTTTTATCCAAAGAATTGGGGTCATTTTTAACAAAAGATTGAAAATGTTATTGCGGTTTCATATCCGCAAAATCAAAATATCCATTTCAAACTTAGAGGCCCTCGAGTTACTCTAGGTCCATCGAAGAATATCAGTTTTGGAGAAAATCGGCTGTACGGTTTTGGCGCTAGCATTGACTTCAGAGAGACGGATTGGCAGATGTCTTGCTGCTAATCAATTTTTCAGTATCAAGAACCCACAGAACATGGATTCTGACCACAGAACATGTTAGAGGAAACAATTTACTACATATTGAGGAACAAGTTTTATCCAGTTTTTCGTTACCAGGTCCTGCCGAAAATTCGCCCTTTTCCAACGCGTGATTACAGTACTTTCTGATCTTACCTAGTAAGATGAGAAAGTAAAAGGGATGTGATTCATTCTAAAATGGTTTATTAGTTTATCTTGATCTTGATTTCACAAGGCTACGTTTGGTTCATGAATGTCTCATTATACCCCTCGTTTACTTGTGATTGTTAGATATTTATTGTTCTCACGATCCAAATATCTTGTCTAGTTTTATTGTTATTGAACAGTGAATTGTGAAATCAAGTCACAGATAACCTTTTAACACCAAGTATTATCTTTCTACGTATGCAGATCGCTGTAATGGCTAAAAAGAAATGGAACCTAGTGGCACCTAATGACACGATATTGACAAGGAAATTCTACGAATAGGAGGGGAAGTCATGATGACGTACAGTGCGAAGTGTTTTGAATTTACTATTAATTATAGTAATGTCCCTCATGACTCGAAAAAATCTACAGTAATTCTTATTTACAAAAGAAGGAGATCGTTCATTAATCTTTGATCACAGATCAATTACCTTGACATCGGTAGTAGATCTATATAAAATAATAGAACATCAAATTGCCGATTATTTGTGGCATATTGGGTACACGAATAACGTCCTAGTTGAACACCAACATGGCTGTACACCAGTCTATTCTTGCGAAAGTCTGCTAACTAGTGGCGGATTTACTGTTACGCTAAATAAGCTACAGCTTGGGGCCTCATAGTCCAAAGGGCCTCGAAAATTATTAAAGAAAACTGAGAATTTGCTGACCTTTCTTTAACTTTAGTGATAAATTGTATGGGTGAAAGAGCTTTTAATAAACTTAAAAGTGTTCAAACTAGTATCGAGCTATTATGAAATAAGACAAACTCAATTCTCTCGAAGGTTTTACCTTTTGACGATACTGTTTCTGATTTTGTGAAAAAAAATCGCGTAAACGGCATTTTTAGCCCTTTTTTTTATAAATTGTTCAAATGATGTTGATTTTATATTGCAGATAGTATATCAGACAGACGATAGTTATCAATTCTAAAATTTAAAATTGGATTTAAATTATTATTTGAAGGCATATTTTAGTTGTTTAATTAATTTTAAGTTTAATATTGAAATTAAGGTTGAGGTTAAGATTTTAAGTTTGAAAACCTCCAATCTCAAGCATGTTTTTATTGACCATAAAAACTGGAACCTCGGAAATATTTTAGCTTGGGGCCTCAAAAATGATAAAACCGCCACTGCAGCTACCTACCGTTTCTCAAGATAATGCCGATTTACTCGATCAAGGAGGAAGAATTGATGCAATTGTTATAGATTTTTCTAAAGCATAACCTAATTTTTTAATTTAGTTTATGATAGACTTGATAATAAAATTATGAAATTGGAAGTAGACCCACGACTAGGGAATTTCTCCGCGGTTGGCCAAAGCGAGTTCAAATTGATGAATTTCTATCCGACGAGGGTAATGTGACATCAAGGGTCTCTCAAAAAAGCATGATGGAATTGCTCTTTTTTACTTCCTTGACCTTACGTATATAAAAAGAAAGTATTGTAAATCGTGCGTGTGAAAACGGCGAATTTTCGACCAAAACCACTTATGGT
>BLKR01003666.1:0-135689 GCA_011170035.1 Teleogryllus occipitalis | reverse complement strand
TTTCAAGAATATAATTATCTTTTTATATTTCAACGACGAGTTTATTTCTATTCCGACTACCATTTCTCCCACAGTTTGGGGGCTCGTCCGGGATTGAACTGGATTTCGAGAAACGACTAGAACTTTCCACGGCCGCCATTTCGCAACATTGAAAGCATTACGACGTGCCAGCCGACGACGATCAATTTGGAATAAACGACGAGGGATTCCAATTGAAGGCCAGTTTTCAAAGTTGCGACGACGATAAGCTGGAATAAGACGACGAGTGAAGGTCATTATAACCTCAAAAAAAACGACGTAATTCACCGACGAAAGCTTGACGAGAATTGATGTAATTTCGAAGATACGTGAGTAGATGCAAATAAGACAAATTGTATGAATATTTTTGCTGTTTCCATACATTTGTTCGCACAATTGAAGGTTTGAACCACGAGGCTGTTTTTATAAAATACCGATTGTAATCGACGTTACCGACTGTTCGACAGGAAGTTCGCAAAATTTTTGGAAGATGGCGACATTGGGAGAAATCGAACAAATAGAAAAGAACATAACCTCTGCGCCGGTAAAAACAATTAAAACGTTGCATAACTTGATTTTTGAAACGATGCCAGAGGATCGAAAAAACAGAAAGAGGCTTAGAGAGTTTTCCGGTTTTACGTTCGAGTCCGGATCTAAAGATGAAGAGATGAAAAAGTCGTTCATTCACGATACATTTTCGGAAGCGGATCTGGGAGCTTTATGCAGTATTCTTTGTATCAACAGTGGGACGAAAGACGAAATGATCGACGATATATGTGAAATGCTGGGAGATCTGCAACAGTTGGCGTCGAAAATCGAGACCGAGATCAAGCAAGAAGAAAATGAAGAAGACGAATATAAGAAAGGAGTATTAAACAACCCGAAAAAACAAGATGACAAAAGGGCAGCCCAACTGAAGAAGTTGACGTTCGAGTTTGAGCAGAAGCTGCGTGCTATTAACAACGAGGAAGAAAACGATTCGGATAATAGTGATGATGCGCGCTCTGTCGCTTCTGTACGTACGCAGCCAAAGTTTTCATTGACTTTTCGTGATATTGAAGGTTCACTCAAGACCTTCAACGGTAGTGATGGATATCCAGTAAAAAAATGGATCACTGATTTCGAAGAGACAGCTGTTTTGATGGGCTGGGACAGTCTACAAAAGTTTGTTTTTGCTAAGAAATCACTCGAAGGCCTAGCCAAACTTTTTATCCAGGGCGAGAAAGGAATCACATCGTGGACCGTCCTGAAAAAAGCTTTGAAGGAAGAGGTTGATGTTAAGACAAGCACGGCAGAAATTCATCGGTTGTTGAATCGACGAAGGAAGAAAAAAGAAGAATCTTTACAGGAATACTTTCTCGTCATGAGGGAGATTGCTAGCCGAGGTGATATAGATGACGAATCATTGATACAATATATAATCGACGGAATTGAAGACGATTCAGGAACGAAACTTCTGCTATATGGAGTAGACAACATAAAAGAATTCAAGGTCAAGCTGAAACATTACGAGATGGCAGTGATGAAGGTCCAAACTAAGAAGACAAACAAGAATGATCACAAGTGGAACTCGAAGAATACAGATGAGAAAGACAAGAAGAACGACGATGGTAATAAATCGAAGGGCACTTCTCAGGACGCGGACAAGCGATGCTACAATTGCGGTGGTACCGGACATACTTCGAGCAACTGTAAACACAAAGAAAAGGGTAAGAGGTGTTTCAATTGCGACGCTTTTAGTCACATTTCAGCTGATTGCCCAAAGGAAAGGAAACCGCGACAGTCGAAAAGCATGAGTGCCATTGTAAGGAACGCGAATAATTGCAAATTTAAAGAAGTACAATTGGCTAATCGGAAGGTAAAGGCGCTCATCGATTGTGGAAGTCAAGTTAGCTTGCTGCGACAAGACATTTACGATTCACTGAGTGCTTCGAAACTAGTCAAAACGGATATGGTCCTGAGCGGATTTGGGAAGAACTTCGTGTGTCCTCAAGGATACTTTTCAACAACTGTCGTCGTTGATGGTGAGCAGTTTACAACAGACGTATACGTGGTTACAGCAGATACCATGAAACTCGAAATGGTCATTGGAAACGAGCTTCTTGACCAAGCGGAAGTGCTCATAAACAGAAATGGTGTCACCCTACGGAAACCAAAATTAGAAGCTCACATCATGTGCATCCAGGCCGTAAATAAAGAAGAATTGGATATAGGAAATTCGGTCAAAAGCGAGATAAAAAAGGAAGTTCAAGGTTTAATAGCAAACTATGTTCCGGAGAAGACCAAATCTGTTGATGTCAAGATGAAGATCTTAGTGAAGAATGAAGAGCCAGTTCACTGCGGACCGCGACGACTTTCGCCTCGAGAAAAAGAAGTGGTGGACAATCAAGTGCTAATTTGGATTCATGACAAAATAATAGAACCGAGTTCATCAGAGTATGCCAGTGCAGTAATCGTGGTGAAAAAGAAGAACGGATCATCAAGAGTTTGCATTGATTACCGCAGGCTGAATAAGATCGTGGTGAAGGACCGCTATCCTTTACCCCTTATCGACGATTTGCTTGATAAATTGCAGGACGCCCGAGTTTTCAGTACGTTGGACCTCAGAAACGGATTTTTTCACGTGGACGTCGAAGACAGCAGCAGAAAATACACGTCATTCGTGACTCATTCAGGACAGTTCCAGTTCTTAAAGGTACCGTTTGGATTTACAAATTCTCCTGCAGTATTCCAACGGTATATAAATAGTGTATTTTGGCAACTAGTGAGGGACGGTGTTTGCTTTGTATATATGGACGACATCATTGTTCCCGCTAAAGATGATGAAGAGGCTCTACGCAAACTTGCGTTGGTATTAGACGTCGCCAGGGAATACGGTCTACAATTGAACTTTGAGAAATGTCAATTTCTAAAGAGAAAAGTTGAATACCTGGGATATGTAGTCCAGGAGGGACAAATTCAACCTTCTCCAAGCAAGACATTGGCTGTTCAAAATTTCCGAGAACCAAAGAATATAACCGGAGTGCAGAGTTTTTTAGGTCTAACGGGGTATTTTAGAAAGTTTATCCCAGATTACAGTACAATCGCGAAACCAATGAGCGATCTACTCAGAGATGATACAAAATTCCGATTTGGTGCTGAGCAAAGAGAGGCTTTTCAAAAACTGAAGGATAGTCTATCATCTGACCCTGTGTTGAAGATTTACAATCAGAAGTACGAAACCGAAGTGCATACAGATGCAAGTAAGTATGGCTATGGAGCTGTATTATTACAGAAATTTCCGGACGACGAAAAGCTACATCCAATCTCTTATATGAGTAAGAAAACAACGACGCAAGAGGAAAAGTACAGTAGCTATGAGCTCGAAGTTTTGGCCGTTATAAAAGCATTGAGGAAATTTAGAGTCTATTTACTGGGAATAGATTTTAAAATCGTTACTGATTGTGCAGCCTTCCAGAAGACTATGAGCAAAAAGGACTTATCACCGAGAGTCGCTAGATGGGCCTTAGCTCTGGAGGAATACTCATACACGATAGAACATCGACCAGGACACAGGATGAAGCATGTAGATGCTTTGAGTCGCTGCATGACTATAAATTTCAACTTTGCTGATAGCTTGACTGCGCGGATCAAAAGGGCACAAGCCGAAGACGAAGGGTTGCTCGCTATAATGAGCATCCTGAGGGAGGGCAAGTACGACAACTTTGTGATGAGAAGTGGACTCTTATTCAAATTTGAAGACGGAAAAGAGTTACTGGTTGTTCCACGCGCCATGCAACAGGAAATAATAAAAACTGCACACGAAAAGGGTCATTACGGAAGCAAGAGGACTGAAGAGGAAGTGAAACAGGAATTCCACATTCCAGGACTAGTTGAGAAAACGCGTCGAGTCATATCCAACTGTGTAACATGTTTGATAGTGAATCGCAAATCTGGAAAGAAAGAAGGACTTTTACACCCGCTGTTCAAGGAGAGTCAACCGTTGTATACCTATCATATGGATCACATCGGCCCACTGAAGTCTACCAACAAGGGCTACAACCATATTCTAGTGATCGTCGATTCATTCACGAAATTTGTTTGGCTCCACCCGGTAAAGACAACGAAGACGAGGGACACAATTTCAAAGATGGAACTTCAGAAGACTACGTTCGGTAATCCTCTTCAAGTGATCACTGATAGAGGCACGTCTTTTAGTTCACAAGAGTTCCAGGACTACTGCACGACGGAAAGAATTAAACACATAATGGTAACGACGGGCTTGCCCAGAGCCAATGGGCAAGTTGAGCGTCTCAATTCAACGATTGCTTCTATCATCGCGAAACTTTCCATTGACGACCCGGAGAAATGGTACAAAGTGGTACCAGCTGTTCAACGGGCCATGAATTCTACCTATAACCGGAGCATTGGAAGGACGCCATTCGAACTTATGACTGGCGTAAGAATGCGCAATCCGACTGATATTCGTATCAAGGAGTTATTGGAAGAAGAGCTAATTAACAATGTCGAAGAAAAGCGCAACCTTATACGAGAAGAAGCTAAAGCACAGATTTTCAAGGTCCAGGACGAAAATCGCGCTGATTTTAATAAGCGTCGTAAGGAAGCTACAGTATACAAAGTCGGTGATTTAGTGGCTATCAAGCGGACGCAATTCGGGCCGGGTTTAAAACTCAAAGCCAAGAATCTGGGTCCCTACCGAATTACAACGGTCAAACCAAACGATACATGCGATGTCAGCAAAGTCGGAGATAACGAGGGGCCAAGAACCACCACTACGTGTGCCGAGTATATGCAAGCTTGGCCAGACGGATACTCATCATCCGAGCCGGATGATAGTCAGGACGGCCGAATGTGGGAGACCGATTCAAATCAGGCGGATTTTTTGGGGTTCCCGGAAGAGGCGCAAGATGGCGTGGCGGCAGGACAAAGTCGGTTGACAACGAGCGTAAACAAGTCACTCGAACGCAAGTAACGCCGAGATGAACACGTTGTGAATTGTCGGGATATAGTTTATTTGTATTGTTCTTCAAGTATTTCAAGAATATAATTATCTTTTTATATTTCAACGACGAGTTTATTTCTATTCCGACTACCATTTCTCCCACACACACACATATATATATATATATATATATATATATATATATATATATATATATATATATATATAAATTCTTCTGGTCGAAAGTGACGGCTGACTGTTGTTGGTGTCTCTTTGCGGCTTCATCATAACGCCGAATTCTCGCGCCGAGTGCAACAATTCTCTGTTTCTGACGTTCCTCTTCATCTTTCAGCCTCTTATCCAGATCCTTAAGGTTCATTCGCAACTTCATTCTTTTAGCAGTTAATCGTATCCCATTTCTCACTTCCTTAGGTACTTTTCCTTTCCCTGCGAAGTACGCTGACAGATGACTGATTTCCTTTCTGTATTTATTAATTTTGGAAATGATTATTTACTTCCATGTTGGTACGAATTCATTCTTAGAGCTGGAGTCTTTGGATGTTCTGCCATTTTCCTGTTTAATTTTTCTGCCCAAAACAGAGCAAACTCCCAAAGCGGGACAGTGCACTGCGTCAGACAGTTCTTCCAACGAAATCATTTGCGATAGTGTATTTTAAAGTATGGAATTCATTTCTTGACAAGCAGCGTAAAACTTCGCACTCCCAATGATCTTAGGCATACGAGGTCGTTTCTGCAATGGGACACCTTCGTACATTAATACCGTATTTCTGGGAGCTTTCCTTTAATTCATTGATGAGATGTACATTACTGATTGGACTCGCTTGATTTTCAGCTACATTTTCCCTTTCAAGTAGGCTTTCTTCTTCTTCATTTTACTCGCCATGGAATGGGGTGTCTGATGCTGCGTTACTTTGCATTTGCATAGTTATTTTTGTTTAAGTCTATTCAATTCGGCATCTGAAAATGCACGTCGCTTTTGAATAAAATTTAACTGACTGCAAACTCCTTGCACATTCAATTGCTGTCTGAATACATTATTTTCCATTCCGCATGCATCCTTATTCTAAACCCTTCACATTCCGTTTCCACTTTCGTGCATGCATTATGGAGATGTTCATCTCTTTTGCCCACCTCATGCGTTGATATGGTGGAGAACCCTATAGATAGGGACCTCAAGCCACTCCGGCCTTCAACAGAAGAAGCTGCTGTCTGTGCGGTGGCCATGAGTAGTAAGGCGCCGCGCCTAGACTGTTTGTCTGCACTAGATTCATCATCATCCACTGGCACAGGTAGCTCTTTTGACACAGATGCCCGGTGCCAGAACCTACTGCGCGGTCTTTCGAGGACCGATCGCACTCCTTAATTACCTGCTCATAAAAATCTCCGTTTTCCCGCTAATAAACACCAGTCGAAGAATCTCTGGTATTTATGGCTTGGGTCCGCTAGTCAGCCAGGAACGTAAGGTAAAATTCTCCCCTGCGGTCCATCTGTAACCTTATAGGGTAAGAGAGCTACTGTTGGCTAATAGAGCCGTTGTTGACCATTTCACTGGTTCTTTCACCGCCACTTTAGGTACAGGTTCAGTTGAGTGACATACCATTCTGATAGACCTTTCCCAGAGTTATTCTCTAGTAGCCCCATTAAAACCTCCTCTCATCAGTTCGCCGGGCCCCGAAGGGACCGGGAGCGGTAGCTCAGTGCATCAACTGAAATCACTGCAGCGCCTCTGATCGGGAGGTCCTAGGTTCGAGTCCTGACGGTGGCAGGATTGACTATTTTAATATTTAAAAACTATTGTAATGAACATACATAAAGTTTTTGATTCTTATTAAGGAAAACTAACATTCTAACTCTTTCTGGGTTTCGATACTAGCTTTTCAACTAGGTCGAATTCAGTCTCTGTCTGGAGGAGAAATCTAGCGGCCGGCTGCTCTGATCGGTAGTTTTCCGTGGTTTCTCCGATCAACACCAGGCGAATGTCGGAGCAGTACCCTAACAAACGGGCTACGGACCGCGCGCGATCTTTCCTTCCTCTTCCTATCCTCTCCCCTTACACACACACACTAACATGCACTACACTACCACATATTTCGGGAGACCGGTCGGGAGCTTAGAGCTTGTCCCGGCTGAGGTGGTGCCACGCTGGTGGGAGTCCTGGTTAGGGGGAAATCCCACTAGCCGACGGTAGGTCGGCGCCGGATCACGCCATCCAGCGGGGGAAGATCACAACTATCTCCCGAGAAAATGCATGCACTACACTTACGGGACTAATGACCAAAGCAGTTGACGCGCCCGGAAACACGAAAATATCGATCTCTCTATCCCCCGAAGGGGCTGGTTACCGCAACCTTGGAGTGGGTTTCCGACTTAACAGGGCCCCCTGCGTGAAGGGTGAGAGAAGAGTTCGGTGCGAGAGGTCTGGCACATCGCACCGCTTAAGCCCCTTATTATCATTATTATTATTATTATTATTATTATTATTATTATTATTATTATTATTATTATTGTTATTGTTGTTGTTGTTGTTGTTGTTGTTGAACTACCTGAGGTGGGATGGGATTCTGGTACTCAAGAAAACGTGCGCAAGTATTCTTCTCCCCATACGTCATTTACAGTTTTTTACTGTTTTTTGACCGAATAAATCAAGTCAAATCAATCAAATCCTTGAGCTGCAAGCATGCGTTGTACAATGGTTTTCTAGTCAGGGTCCTTAGTATTCCCCCAAAACTTGTACACTGCATTCTTAAAAGCGTCCCAGGCTTCTTTTTCATTGTCTCTCATTGTTTCCATAAAGAGGGGATGATATAGATGGTTTATTATGAAAAATCCCTCATTTAACTTGGCTTCAGACAGTTTCGGGAACTTGTATTCTTGTATCACATATATCAGAAACAATTCCCATCTCTTGGCAGTGATTTGAGAAACTGTTTTAAAGTCCTAATTTAATACGAGGGAGATAATTTAAAGATGTGGTAATAATATTTGTTCTGGGGGAAACAAGCACGTATAGATGACATTTTTCTCGTTGGATGTTAAACTGTCTCGAGGATGCCAATCAATTTTTGTCCATTGCAGCCCTGTGGCTCTACTATACCATAAAATCAAAGAAACAAGGATATTTTGTATAAAGTCCCTGTTGATCCAACAACATGATCAGTATTTTGGAATCTCCACAAACTACCAATTTATACTCTTGATATTTGATTTGATCACGAATCGTAGCCAAGTTATTACATTTTTCTTTCATATGAACCGAGTGTCCTATAGGAAGATGTGTAAATACATTTACGTTAGGCAGCAAAACTGTTTTGAGGCTAGCCTTTTCATCAACGAAGAGGCGTCATTCTGATTAATCATATGCTATTTCAAAGCACTTCATGAGCCCATGAACATCATTATAATAAACCTGATTTCCCTCTTTGGAGAAACACTGAGTAAATTCTTTCACTCTCGATTCCTACACCGCGAAAAAGAGGTCCCAGATAATAGCAAGTCTTTGTTTTTTTAGCCTTGATCGTAGTAATTCGGCTATATCTTTTGAATGATCTAAACCCTCTTTCTAGGTCGTTGAGATCACTCTGAGACAAAGTTCAAGTCCCTCGTCAACATAAAAATCTGAACTAGAATCGTTCTGGGAAGCTAATGCGTTAGAGTACTCTGACTCACTCAGGATGTCATCTAAATTAGGTGGCTGTGGACTTGGTATTTCTGATCCATGGGACATTGGATGAATAGCTAAGAGAAGGTTAGGGTAAGATTTTTTATTTTTATTTTTGTATTAAATCCTTTCATTTCTACCGAATAGAAGTAGCAGTCGGTTGTATGATTTTTCTGTTCACGTCATGTCATAGGAACACTAACACGAAATTAGTTTTTCTTACCCTTAAACCACATCCAAACCTCACATTTCCTCAGACCTTATGTGGAGCCTATGTTCTGTTTTGACCTCCAAGTTTGAATTTGAAATATGAAAAATAAACTTTTTTTTCACAAACTCACTTATGTTTCTTTGTTGACTTTTTATTATGTATTCTTTACATACATAACAGAAGCTCTCAGGAGAAATCACACAACTTCAAGCCATATTTCAGAAAGAAAATAACAATCACAAGATCGTTTGAATGTTGAAACCAAACAGAGAGAGGTATAAGATGGAACTTAATTTACTTGTTGAAACATGAGGTAATCCAACAACATATTGTTTATATTTATTCCTAGTTCCCCAGACTACAAGCCTAAACATATTACTCTCTAACAACGTTTAATCCGTTTTGATACGATCACGCGACTTTCTTGTTAACGCAAAAAATACTTTATCCACCACGGTGAATCTGGAGAGGTTATTACTCATATGGGAAGAGCATCCACTATCCAGACACCACACGCTTCCTTCGCTGGTCGCTGGATCAGCAAAATAACATGGTGCAACATGTTGTAACATGCAGGGATGAATTCGCGTTGCTCACATATGCGTTGTTCTGGTTCAACTTCAGACCGGAACGACAATTCCTGGATATATGACCTGGCTTCTTACATTTAAAACAAGTTATAACTTCGTTTCCATTATTTGTTCTTCGATTTTTGTCGTTTGTGTACACTGAAGAACTTTTCTTTCGTAGATGAGTTGGCTTCTTGTACGCCGCTAAAGCGTTCTGCGATGCTTCTTGATTGCTAATCTTCTGGCGTCGCTTTCCTCTACTATCTTTATTCGAAGAGCGTTTGGCTTTGGTATTTCGTCTCGCGACTCTATTGCACACCGGAAACTCTCATAGCTATACGGCAGGCTATATAACAGTAATATGGACAACAGGTCATCGTTAATACTTACCTCCATGTCCTTTAATTTGTCGACAGCGTCAAAGAATCTTCTTAAATGCTCTCGTACGTCATCTTCTTCGTTCATTCGGCAAAGAATGACGCGTTTAAGCAATATTGCCTTTCGAGCTGGACTAGTGGATTGGTATATATTTTCTAATCGTTTCCAAAGTTCATTCGCTGTCTTGCAGTCTTTAACTTGCTTTAATTCTGAAGGCTGAATTGCGAGTATAATGCAGTGGCGGCCGGTGCTTTGCGAGGTAGGGGGGGCGGTTTTAGGCCAAAGGAAGAGAAACCCCTAACGAGCTCAAGTGATGTAAATGTTGATTCTTTGGCCAAAACCATGGTGGAAATAACACCATGGCCAAAACGATAAGGGTTTTTCCGCCATGGCCAAAACGACCTCGGTGCTGCTAGTGAGAAATCGAATTGATCATTGATCAACGCAGTACACCTTATGGGCACCTTACTGATGACCTTATGCCGCTCAGTTTAACTGCGGAAACAAAGGTCGTGTCCTGTGTGGGCTACAACTGGCGGCGGTGATGCGCAATTGCTTGCTTAGGTTTCAATCTTGGTGATACTTGATATGCCGCGGGACAAAGCGCGTAGGCGACAGGATGCGCGCGATGCAATAGCCTGGCGATATCCACCGTGCCACCGTGCGGAAAAGCGATCAGTTTCATTAGCAGCTTGCGCCATCCCGCTACCAAAAGCATCTCGAATGTTATTAGGCGAGTACAAAGGCTTCAGAGAGTGGGATGGTTTCAACTTTGCAAGAAGCATTGAGGGTCTCAAGACTGCATTACAATACTTATTGTTAGACACAGAGGACAATGCAGAATCAATTACGGAGAGTGCACGAATTCTGGAGAAGGTTCTAGAGAAATTATTAATGAAAAAGTTCGAAGCAAACAATTGAAAAGAAATTGATTTTTTAAGGACAAATAAAGATATTGAAATTTTCAGTTCCTGCTCTTAATGAGTTTTTCTGTATCTCCATGCGAATAAAATTAATCGTTATGCAGAAAATCTGTTTAATTTTGACATCCTCGGATATAGTGAACCAAAAATGTTAGTCCCCAGAAGTTCACTATAACCGGAATCGACTGTATATATAAGAAATAAATATGTTAGAGACACAGTCTCCACGACAAGAATCTTACCTTAATTAATAGTCTTGTAGATGAAATCCATTCTCCTCTCCCTTCCTTCAGCAAAGTGATTGATGACAAGATCATTAAAGTTGTATGCATTCAGAAGTTCTTTTTCTATAGAACACATAGCCAATACACTAAGTCTCTCTTCTCTCATTGTATTTCGTGAGAAAGTCTTTATTCTGTTGAGAGTCGAAAAACACCTTTCGCTTTCTGCAGTTGTCATCGGGATTGTGCAGATAACCCGCAAGAGTTTTACAGATTCAGGCAAAATTTGGACTAAGTTGTTTTCATAAATACAATTCAAGAGGGTTAAAGCTCCTGTTGCATTCTGAAAATCGTTTCTGTTGTATATAACAGTCAACTCTTGTCGCAGTTCAATTTCATTAAAATCGTACAATTTAATGGCAATTTGAAATTCTGTTTCAGGAAATAACAGTTTGTGTTTGCTGAACAAGGTGGGTTGAAATAATATGGCTGCCGACAAATGGTCGTTGAATGTAAAACGATCATCAATGTTGGTTAGAATTATGTCACATACTTCTTTCGCGACAGTTTTAAGCTTGTCTTCGAAACGAGCACGTTTCTGATTGCATGACTCGTTATTTTGGGTATTCCAGTGATGGTCAAGGTCAAGAGAATTTCTTGTCCGCTGTATGGAAGACTTCAATTCTGACACATACTTTTGGGCTTTAATGGTGTCTACATCCTTTTGTTGTAATTGTTTAAAAAGTATATCGCAATGAGGTAGAATTTTGTTAAAAAGCTCAAGCCAAAAGAGAAAATCAGCATCTTTTAAAAGTTTTCCCAGTCCAATCGCTTTTCTTACTGTTGAGTAATCGTTAGTTGTATCATTCTCAATTATTTCCAGACATTCACTTATTTCATTCTTGTAATTATACACAGTGCTTACACAACGGGCTTTAAAATTCCACCTTGTATCGGCATTCCTTGGAATTCTTTTCTTCACAACTTGGTCAAGAACCGCAGTCCTTTTTACCGACTTTGTGAAGAACGTTGAAAAGCCTTCCAAGTTGCTAAAAGATATTCTCACTTGTTTGTTCTGAGTGGCAGAGCGCTCTATAATTAAGTTCAGTTGATGGGCATAACAGTGCACAAAATGTGCTTTCTCGTACACTGCCCTCACTCTTACCTGCACTCCACTCTGTTTGCCACTCATAACCGACGCACCGTCGTAGCTTTGTGCGATTAATTTATTTGGGGACTCGTTTATTTTCAGTTTTTCAAGTTTACTGAACACAACACAACTAATTCCTTCTGCAGTGTGATCACTTGGTGTTACGAAGTTTATGAATCGTTCATATATCTTCCCCTTCAATTCATATCGTACAACAAACACAAGTTGAGACAATGTCGCACAATCAGTTGTTTCATCTACTTCTATAGCTATGTAATCAGTCCTAGATACTTCCTCACAAATCAACTGATGACAGACAGCATAAATTGAGTCCAACAAATCATTCTGTATGGTTTTAGAAAGCCCCAGAAACACACGATTATTTGTTTTCTCAATATGTTGTTTTAACGTGGAGTCCAACTCTGCCATCAAATTAACTAAACCACGAAAAATACCTGGGTTGTCCGATCCATCTGTTTCGTCGTGTTCCCTTAGAGCAAGTTCAAACTTCCCGCAAAATTTAATACAGTCTATCAGTTTACTCAAAATGTAACGATTCTTGGAAACATCTTCATTAATTTTCTTTATTCTCATTCTATAAGCTGAATCTAACTGACACCTTATATCAATTTTGCCTAGCATGGTAAATTCTATTCCACTGTTTATGTGTTGTTCACTCAATTTGTGCTTCACTTTTTGGGCAAGGTGTTTAATGTCTGATACACCATCCTTTGTCCATGCACGATCACTAACATTCATAACAAGGCACGTATAACAAAAGAAAGAATTTCTTATGTCACAACCACATAGCCAGTCTGCGTATTTGTAGAGAGAGGAATTGAATTTTCTTGTGTATCCAGTTTTGCTTTTGCAGGCATTTTGAATCTGCGTAATTTTTAAGTGAGGTCTTGGCGGCCCTAATTTCTTTAATTCTATTTTTTGTTCTATAGTGAGATTCTGACTACCATCAGTTAAAATAGTGTTCACACTGTTGATACCACTCATGATGAAACACTTTAAATATCAAAACACGACATGCAAGTCTCACATTAACAACTGTTCAACTCAACGCACTACACATGAATTTGGCTTGATTCCTATCAATGACTTGAATCGCATATGCTAACGCACTCTGTCTGGTCACAACATTACGTGTGCGGAAAACTTCTTCGGACTCTGCCGCCGCCCAAGCACCCTTCCAATGCTCCCCCCTCCCGGCGCCCACTTCCCCCTCCTACGCCGCGTTCTCCGTAAAGGGCCTGGGCAAAGGCTGGGGCGGATCTCCGAGAGTCCGCATGTGTACGGTTCGGTTGAGAACATTGACCCTTGGTGCGGCCCATGCAAACACATTCATTCTAAAAACATTTATTTTTTCTGATACCATATAAAGATCATGCAACATTTTTGTTGTTTAACAGTTCATGTTTGGTAAATTCTGAAACCTTTCGTCTTTGTTAATTTTACTGGGGGGGGGGGGCGCCGCCCCAGAGTCCTCAAAGAGCAGCCGCCACTGGTATAATGTCAGATAAAGCTTCGCTATCTTTTTCTTTCCATTCATCTATTTCAGCCGCATTCGTTCCATCGACTTGGGGTTCAGGTCTCTTCTTAATGCCTATGACGTAATTCCAAGTCTTGTTCTTTACCAGCAAAGCTTTCATATGTATTCGCCATGTGTCATAATTGTCACGAGATAGCGATTCGATCCGTACCACTCCTGAAGACATATCAGCTTCTTTTATAATTCAGTTTTTAAAAAAAAATTCTCGTAATTCGTAGTCGTTGCCAATTCTTCCAATATCAGAAATGAATTCTTTCATAATTCATACGTATCTGGGCCCATGACCATTGTTGAGAATAGCAGTGGTGAATCACAAAAAGTTAAACTGAATTAAATAATTAAATACTTTAATAAGCGACTTGAATTCATTACATAGCAAGGCCTTTTAGCCACACACATAAAAAAAGTAAACATTTATCGGTCTCCATCCCAACCGTGTTTATACAACAACAGTAGCATATACAGTAGCATATTCAGTCGCAGTGTAAGGTCTGAGTATATATCCTCAACAAATAATAATAATAATAATTATTATTATTATTATAAAAGTAGCAGCAGTAAAGTCACTAGACCAAGTAAATGTTATTTTAAAAATGAAACAGTACAGCTCCTGAAATGTTAAATTATTTTAAATTAAATTATGTTTAACTATTTTGCTATTAAATAATATCTTACTACCGTATATAATATTTTAATCTATCTGTAATAAGTATTGTAGTATAATCCCTAGGCTAATGACCATCTCAACCAGTTCTTTTGCTGTTTCCCTGGTCCTTTGAGCAAATGCAGAGATGGCCCCTTGTTTTGCTTCTGGACAATAAATGTAACTTCTTTGCACTCAAGAAGATGTATGCAATTGTACTCCCTCTATATACATCACATTTGACTCATCGTACATGATCGTAATTGTACATGTGACTCAATAAAGTATTATTATTAATAGCAAATTAAAACCTCATGTATTTTGAGTATGTATTTAAATACTTATTTGCAAAGTATTTTGGCTAATTTTACTATTAATACATACTGAATTTAAAGTATTTTTGCCCAGTCCTGTATATTTAAGGTAATATCAATTTTGAATACAAATGTATTTCGCTACATACAGTACTTGAAACTAGTAATAAACACTTAATTATTTCCACTTCTAGTGCAGTGTGTTGCAATGACAGGAGAAGAATATTTAGTTCTCCCTAATTGTTTTTTTATTTTTACGATAATGCTAATTTTCAAAATTTATTTAAAAAGTTATATAGCTGAAACAATTAAATGCAATAGTTCTCATCAAAGTATAATAGCCTTAAAGGCAATCAAGTTTAATAGTGTGTTTTCCTTGCTTAAAGTATTCTCTTATCCACATGCGTCTCTCTCTTTTTCTCTTCTTTCGACCGATTATAAAATAAGCTGTCGAAATTGCCGCGCAAATAGCTGGATCCGTTGTACAGAACATTTAGTCCACGCCATTTAGTATACTCTCTGGTCCAGGCCGTAGGCCGCACTAGATTCGCAATACGGCAGCATTTTAAACAAGTTCCTGTCGGAATAGCCAACTAATGAAACTATACTCCGATCAACTCTCGCATTTGTTTTGTTTCTGATCATCCACACCATGTTATTTCCACCATGATCCACACTGCTCGCGCGGTTGGGAGACTTGATCACTGTACAATAATGCATGTCTCGGTTTTCGTTATAATTAAAAAAAGATGTTCATCTATAAACGAATATTAACTCTGTGAACAAATTTATTTAGAGAATTATCACACCATTATCAATAGGTGTGAGCAAAAGAGAGGTTCAAAAGTGCCTAGTGCAAATGAAAAATATTACCTTAAAAGTTATGTGGTCAAATTTCTGTGTTAATAATTATTATCAATTTCAAATGGTAAATAAATATCTTATTAAATAAATATTTCTAACAATAAATATTCTCTCAGGTGAAACTTTTCTTTAATAATTATCAATTTCTTAATGGTTTCAACTCTTAATGATTTATATTGAACATAAATTCCGCAATTATTTAACTTAATTCAATTTTTATATATGGTAATTTTTAAGTGACCAAATGAATTGTTCTTAACAGTCTAGTGATGTGGAAATTAATGCAAATGCATCCATTTTATTTAACCCTTTAAAGTGTAAAAATGTAAAAGTCTTCGGTAACTTTTCTGTTGTTACCAGAGACAGAGCTTTTCTTTATACATATTTATTCTCTATTTCAATGGAGTTTGAAACATAAGCTTGGGATATATATGGAAATAAATAGAACTTTTTGGTTTTGTAAGTTATTTATTGAAATAGGAATATCACAATGAATATAAATGACACAGTAAATATATAGTTGCATAATAATATTGAATTCTCTACTATGTTATTGTAACTACATTACTATAAACTACTACCTAACCATGCAGTAATTACACCAGATAACACTGATTCACTTGTTAAATAATTCAAATTAAAATTATTTCATACACCAGTTTCCATAATAAATGCAAGCCAAATAATTCCCAATAGGCAGCCATGCAGTACAATATTAATATACTTATTACATCAGTACATGCTCTTGTTGTGCTTATAGGAATTGTGAAAAAATTCAAGGTATTTAAAGTAAGACAATGGTTATTTTCAGAATTAAAAATAATGTAATATGTTAAAGAAATTCAAAATGCATGTGGGATTTAAAGAGAGAAACATGGTGCCACTTGCCCAAAATCAGTTTTAGAAATAATGACACAAATGCTTTCCATCAAATAATATTAAAACAGGTCACAATAAACTGAAACAAAATTAAAAAGACCATTTACATATATGTTTAAATATACCAGACAAGTTCTTGTGTGAAAACTAAGAATGATTTGGAATAATAATGATAATGGTGAAGATAAAGTAAACTGAATGTATTGAATGATCCTCTCTGTATGGGAAATTATTCTTCTGAAGGGTTAAAACAAATGTTGGAGATAAACTATGTTTAGGATATTACAAAATCAATCATTTCTATTGACGATTAAAGAAAAATATTATCAAGTAAAATTACGTCAACAAAACTGGCTCCAATAAAAGATTAAGAGGGGCTAGTTCAGACACATTTCAAATGCTGGGAAACAAAAAGTTATTATTACATCAATCATGCACCTCTTTCATGCAATACAACATTTGCCATTAACCATAAGGTTAATGCCTTTCCTAAAATCATACCAGGCTATGTATCACGTTACATGTTTCCCCAAATAGATGGAGTATGACAGTTCAGATACAATGCATAGTGCATTCTTCCGTAAATGCATAATATAAATAAAAAGTTAATTCCATGATTTTGACAATAAATGATGGAATGTCATGATAAAACTTTTTGAAATATAAGAAACATTGTTGTAATGAATATTGTACCCCTATTATCCCTTACTGTCATTGACACCTCTTCTCCAGAAATGTTCTCCAAATTTATTATGATTTCATCAACGTCTGAAACATCTTTGATTTCTTTCCTCCAATATTCTTTCATTATTCATTCTGTATGCTACACAATTGTTCCTCTTTTAAGGAGTCACCTACAAAGATATGTGTCAAAAAAAATAATGTGATATTGGATTCCATATTACAACTCAAATACTGAGATAAATATTTACAATAATAAATATAATAATAAGCAATTAAGGGCTACACAAAGAAAAGCAACGAAATACAAAAAATGTAAAATACGTGCATTTAAGAGTTAAATAATCTCTTAGAAATGTTAGGCACACCGAATATAATACTTCCTCCCAAACCTGTTCAATTCTTTCAATGCCACTGTCTGACCTTGAAACTATAACATTTTGTCTCACTGTTCTAAGGCACTGAAAACACAGTGGTAAGGAGGATGGCAAAATACTTGATGCACCTTATCTTCTAAACATTTGTCAACAATATATCTAGAAAAAAGAAACCAATCCATCTCAAACATATTTTCTTCATTAAACATTTTCAAAATGCAAATTATATATGAAAGCAAACATTTTTAATGAAATGTAAAGTTTCATTTACACTACTGAAATGTGCATAGTTCCCTCATGAGAATAACTGGCATTACTTGGTGGCACCATGCCTTGTTGTAACCACCTCTATAAACACTATATTGTTAAACTAAATTATATTTTAAAGTTAAAACTTTAATCTTTAATAGTTACTTACCACCAAATCATTTTTTTTATTGTGACGATATGTTTTCTTCCATCTACTACAAATGAAGCATTGTCAATTATGATTAGGCAAGGCCCCACAATTTTAATGCCAGGAATTAACTGAGCTTGGATCCATCTTAGGAAATTTGCAAAAACAATATAAATATTGATATACGAATGAGTTTATTACTTTGACCATAATGAAAATGAATAATGCACTTGCCTTTTGATATTCTCACTGTTCATAACAACAAGTTAATTCTGACCCCTCTTCAAATCTGTGCAAAAATGAAAATTGCCCCTTATGAACAAAAGTTATTTCACTGTCACCTTCATTCAGAGGAAATTGTCTCTTACAGTTCTGTTTGGGTGTGGTCAGGGCTTCTTGTATTTTGTCTTCGTTGATAATTGTTTCAACAAATATCACACCCAATAACTTGAAAAAAGAAAATCGAATTTATTACTATCAATACACAAATAATGATAATTAACAGTTAAAGATAATCAACAACTACACTCATCACTATTTTAATTAAGAAAAATTACACTTGTCTGTTTTAAAATATAAAATTTAGAAAAAAAACATTAATCTTACCTGTAAGACTTTCGCCACCCCTTTATCAAACAAGTGTATGTGACATGGACACCTTCCACAATCCACAAAATAAATTCACAATCCACTTTTCAAGAAAACTGAAAGAGCATTATCCTTAACGATGAAATACTAAGTACAGGCGCAGTTCTATTTGGGCTATCCATTATTTTCTAATTATTAATAAATCGTATTCAGGAAAATTAATAATGACTATAATAAAATTCGTAAATCGGAACTTGGTTACTTTTACTACTAAAATAATACAACTAACTTCACAATGATAACTAATGAAAAACAATTGGAAAATCATAAATAAAAATAAAAATACGCCTAGGCCGCAACTGTTAATTGCAGATTTACAAAAAACGGCAAATCGCTAGCAAAACTAGCAAATTGGCACAACAGACTTGGCTGATGAATGGCTTTTAATGTTGGTGGAATCTACGAAAGTAGTCAATTTTTCATTGTTGCAAACTTAAATTGGAAAAATGTCACTACTACCTAAACGTAATATATTGAGTGTAATTGTAACAAGGTTGGCAGCAGCTTTTACCAACATAAATCGTAACGAAACTACCCTAAATTTAGTATAAATATATGTTCTCATCCGATAGTGATATTTTTTGAAAGTTGTCCCGGTAGTTGGTCTTTTTAGTTGGCCAGCACTATCTGAAGCACCGTGCAATGTTGCACCGTGTGGACAGGGTAGCGCACGTGCGCTCTGTTGAACGCAGAGAAAAGACGCATCGTGTGAACGCGCCTTAAAGCATTGAGCTTATGGCAACACCAAATTTGGCTTCACTGTAATAGGACAGTTTTCGAATATCCCTAAAGGCGCGTCCACACGATGCGTCTTTTCGTTCAATTTTGCGCATGCGTCCAACGCATGCGTCTAGCGCACGTAGCGCATGCGTTTCGGGCATGCGTCTTTCGTCAAAACGATAGACGCATGCAATAGCGCAAGCATTCCCAGAGCTGACGGGAATCTCGTTCGTCTTTCTCATGCGCTTCCTCCAAAGAATGTGTATTTCATAGCGAAGTCACCCGGAATACCGAGCCGTACGTGTTCTTTGAGTAGTCTTCCGAGATATTGTGTGGTGTCCATCTGTTTAATTGCGAATTTCGTACAGAGTATTCTGTTTTTATATATTTACACTTATGGTTACTACGTAAATACTTGTGATTGAAATAATTATTTTAAATATATTTTGTATTTGAAAGCCTGAATTTCTGAGTTTATTTTGGACAAGCATTTTAGAGATTTATTTAAATACATAAAATGGGTGTATTTAAAAAAAGAAATACTTTAAATACAGATGAAGAAGATACCGGGAAGAGTTTCTTTTGTTTGATTATGCTGGTGAATGGACCTCACTGAAACAAAAATTAAAGCTCCTTTCAGCACCTGAACTTGAATTCTCTTCTTTTTTAAACGATAAATCAAAATAATTAAAAATGCTGGACAATTATCCGACAATAAAAAGAAGTCTATTCCTTATAACACTAGTTTATGATTATCAGTGCCAGTTCAACAATTGTTTTCCTTTGCGGGTTTTATAGTCACCAACTAGAGGTTTATTGTGGGTTGATTTGTTTGAAAAACTGGTCATTTAAAAAGAAAATTCCGTTTATTTGAGCAAGCCATATTTTTGATATTATGTTATATTTGAGTGTTTTGTGAATATGTAGGTGAAAGTGTTTTATATTTGAAAGTTTTTAGTAATTGTTCAGAAATGTATGACTCAATTAGTAATTTATTGTAATTGGCAATTTCATTGTAATGGCATTGTTGGCATTATTGTAATTGGCAATGGGGCAATAAAAAAGTTATAATGCAAAATTATTGTATTTACTGTATTTTAAGTATTTTAAATACATTTGTATTTAGCAATATAATAATAACAAGAAACTGCACCACTGAAACAGTTCGAACAGTGTACTTTGCAAATGTGCACTCCATTCTCAAATACAGAATGATAATCTGGGGCCAAGCACCAGATGCTAAGCAAACATTCGAAATACAAAAGAGAATCATTTGAACAATAAAAAATAAAAAAAGAACAGAGTCCTACAGACCTCAATTCAAACAACATAACATACTTCCATTGCCTTGTACATTCATTTACAAAGTTCTCATGTTTGTAAAGAAAAATCTAATAAACAATGACATGCATTACAAATTTAACTCAAGCTTACACTCGTACAACATGAGGCAAGCATGTAACCTCCATCAACCAAAGTGCACAAGCACATTACAGCAAAAGGGTACATTCCCTTCAGGTATACAATTCTACAACAAATTACCAATACACCTGAGAAACATAACAGGATTACATAACTTCAAGAATAAACTCAAACACTTCCTTGGGCAAAAAATTTTTTTATAGTATTCAGGGAAACCTCAATAACTAATATGTGCAATGTGATTTCAGGTGCTGCAGTAGGACTAGGTGTAGAAATAGAAAAAACCTGGCCAAAACCTGTTTTCCTCACCATTTCAAGATTTAAACATGGAATATACTAATATTGTTAAATTATAAGTAATTGTTACCTTAATTGATATCATGTACTGTTATTGTTATTGCTATTAGTTTTATTGTTATTGTTATTATTATTATTATTATTATTATTATTATTATTATTATTATTATTATTATTATTAATATAAGTAGTAGCAGTTAAGTCACTAGACCTAGTAAATGTTATTTTAGAAATTAAACAATACAAATCTTGAAATGTTAAATTATTTTAAATTAAACTATGCTATGGTCCCTTGTTTTGGTTCTGGACAATAAACGTAACTTCTCTGCACTCAAGAAAATGTGTGCAATTGTACTCCCTCCATATACATAACATTTGACTCATCATACACAATTGTAATTGTGCGAGTCAATAAAGTATTATTATTAACAGTAAATTAAAACCTAATGTATTTTGAGTATGTATTTAAAAACTTATTTGCAAAGTATTTTGGCTAATTTAATACATACTAAAATTAAAAGTATTTTGCCCAGTCCTGTATATTCAATACATAGGCATTTCGCTACATAGTTGAAACTAGTAAAAATAAACACTTGATTATTTCCATTTCTAGTGCGATGTGTTGCAATGACAGGAGAAGAATATTTAGTTCTCCTTAATTTGTTTTTTTATTTTTACGATAATGCTAATTTTCGAAATTTATTAGCTACGTTATATAGCTGAAACAATTAAATGCAGTAGTTTTCATCAAAGTATAATAGCCTTAATGGCAATCACGTTTAATAGTGTGTTTTCCTTGCTTAAAGTATTTTCTTATCCACATGCGCCTCTCTCTTTTTCTCTTCTTTTGACCAATTATAAAATAAGCTGTCGAAATTGCCGCGTGAATAGCTGGATCCGGTGTACAGAACATATCTGAAGCACCGTGTGGACAGGGTAGCGCACGTGCGCTCTGTTGAACGTTCGTCTTTCAACTTGGCGCATGCAATTTTATTCCCGTGACGCACAGAAAAGACGCATCGTGTGGACGCGCCTTAACCCTAACATAGGAATGAAATGCCGGGCTTTTTGAATTCTGAAATCGGAGAAAACCTGGCGAACAACTACATTAACATCAAATAATAAACAAAAAGAAAAGAAAGATGGATGTGTATTATTTGAGAGGGCAGTTCCCCTTAACCCACCCTGCTGCAGCCGCCACTGGTTTAATTTAGAACAGAAAACATGAAGAACACTGGCACACGCATACACGATAGTGTCTCTGTCTAGCGAGAAAAATAAAAAAAAAGAGACCGCTCTAACCATCTTCATCTACATTTTGTGAACGAATCTTTTCACTTTTTTTTTTGTTTGCTTGTTGAGTGTGTCATCCCTTTTTCCTCAACATTTTTGTCAATCCTAGGTGAAACGGAACCGGCAAAAATGAGTGCCTTTACACGTTTTTGGGGCGGCGGCTACCTTCCGCCTGTCACTGCTTCCGCGGCGGCCTATCATCCTAATCTTCAGGCTCTGTGTCTGATATGCTATCGCGTTGACTCAGATAACAAACGCAGCGCGCCGCGGGTCACGTGAAGTTGCTTCTCAGAGCACGTTGCCTCTTTTCGGACAGAGCACGTTCTGTGGTATTAGTATCTTCCTACTGCGTTCTCGATATGAAGAGGACTTGTGTGCAAATGTTTATTCCCAGTGTTCTGCACGTTGCGTAAAAATATTCCCTCTGGGAGATGTGAATAAATGTATTTTAATATTGTTGCAAGTTTAAACAGTACAAGTTTTACTTGTTTCGCTTTCCTCTGAAGAAAGATATGCTTCGTTTTTTTGATAAAATGACTTATGACTGTGAATAGACAGACTAACAAATCTTTTTTCAGCATGTGACAATATTATAAATATTCAATGTTTTGTTTACTAAAGATAAATAAAATATAAACTGAAACATAGATCTTGGAATTGCTCGTTCTTAATTTTTTTTTTATCAATCGTGTGTCAACATTTGCCTCAAAATGAACATTTCGGAAGCTCAAAGATGTGTGTGCTGTTAGTGACTTCAAGGAGAAAACGGAAAAAGGTAGGTACTTACAAATTTTTGATTAATGTTGAAGAAATGTAGTATCTGGTATATAAACGGATAGAAAATTTACTTACAGATTAAAAGAATACATCAGATACTTGAAATTAAATTTAAACAATTCTACTTTTGCCAACGATTTAATTGGAAATAATCACTCTTTTGGCTGTAATGAGCATTTCAAAATTCTTCATTACGAAATAAATGCAAGGAAATGAACATTTTAGAAAACCTTGTAAATTTACGCATTATCATTAGATTTTACCTGACTTAATGAAAATTATCAGAGGTAATACTATGAGAGCATTGGAAATATCCCATAAATTCCCGAGTCGCCTAGCAATGGGGAATTTATCTGAAAATTTTCAAAGCTGTAGTATTTAATAAGACAAATCCACGATTGAAATAACTTCCAATTTTTTTAGAATGCGCCGAATATTAATTACATTGTGTTGATGCTCCATGTGCACACGGTAGCGCTCCTTGAAATTGCACCTAGTGATTTGGTCAGCAGGGAGGAAGTGGTAAGAAAAAGCTATACTTTTTTTTTGTTGCAAAACCGCTTGATTGGTGCACACGAGTTGTATAGTCAATATGCCATGCTATTGATGTTAATTTCACGAGTAGAATAATCATATAAAGTAATAATATGTAGTGGTATTCATTTTAAATGTTTGTACTTCATACATTCCTTCTGCAACTTCCTCTTTCTCCCGGCCCCCCATTTTTCTCAACCCGCTACACCATTCCTTAAGACGGCGTCATCTTGCTTGCTTTACTTTTAACGCACAGGTGATCTATTGTAATTAACTTATTGTCTATTGTCACTACTTCTATCGCACAGGGTGTCATTCGCTTATTGTTCATAATTTTCATTGACTTTATTTTCTAACCCGTTCTTTTAAAAATGTATTATTTTCAGAGTTTTCGATTCCACTGAAGATGAGAAGAATAGTTCCCGAGTACTTTATTAATAATTTAATATCTGTTTTAAACATTTGATTTTACTTTCGGTTACATTATTTCGAATTATTCATTATTATGATTCACCACAAGATCTTTTTCTACCCCTTTGAAGTCTTATTGCATGAGTCTTTTCACCATCTTGTGTCGTGATTGCTTCGCACTCAAAGCACAGGTTGATTTGATTCAGTGGTAGATTTACCGTTGTGACTGCAGCAACTCTGATTGAGAGATCTTAGGGTTCGAGACCCGACGGTGGAATTTTTCTAGACAGCTAGGTCGAATTTAGATGCTATCTGGAGGACAATTCTAGCGGCCGAATGCTCTAATCGGTAGTTTTCTGTAGTGTCGGACCAGTACCTTAGCAAACGGGTCATGGACCGCGCGCAATCTTTCCTTTTTCATCCTTGTCACCTCTCTCTCTTCTCTCTCTCCCTCCCTCTCTCTCTCTCTCTCTCTCTCTCTCTCTCTCACACACACACACACACACACACACACACAAGTTACACCATTACATAGGATTGCCAACCGTCCTTCATTCAGGGGGGTCAGTCCTCTTCTGACGTCAATTGTCCTCTCGTCCTCACTGGCCTTTTAAGTCTCCTCCTTTTAGTAAAGTTTGTTGTCATTTACTTTACCATATGACTAAGAGCTGCTGCTGTGGATCGTTTGTATCCTTTTTCTGAACATGAACATCCTTTTTCTAAAAGCTGACACACGCATGAATGATAGTGCCTCAGTCTAGCAACTAAAAGAAAAAAAGATGCTCGGACCATCTTCGTCTACATTTTGTGAACGATTCTTTTCACTTCAATTGCAAATGGAGAGAAGAAATATACTTATAAAAAGAAATATGTTGATGCGTTTTCTTTTTGCTTAACGAGCATCCTCCCGTTTACGTTTTTTTTTTTTTTTTTTTTGCTTATCAGGGTTCTCCCTTTTACATGAACATTGTTGCCAACCCTACCATTACCTCGCATACCTCACATTCTTATACATTACTTTACTCAAGAGACCAGTTCGAAGGTTAAAGCTTGTTCCGAATGGAGATGTGCTCCGCTGGGGAGATACCTGGAGAGCCTTAAGCGTTTTAGAGCCTTAAAAACTAAAAATTTGAGGTCAAAGGCCTCAAAGGACAAAGGCCTCAAAGCAACGTTCCTCACACCGTAATCTAGGGGATCAGATCTTCTTGCACATTCTACTACATTTTTGCTGGTTCGACATCTCGATTCTACCCCACCTGTTCAGAGCCTGTAAAATCTGCAACAGTATAAAATTAAACTAATTACTTGATATTATACGCGACTGTATTACACGGGAGTACCTCTCTGCTAGGTAATAAAGTTAAATAAGAATAGTTTGTATTGACAAGGGTGTATTGTATTGTTATAAATTACAAGGAGACATATAGAACAAATGACGCAGGATAAGAGGATCTTGAAGAAAATTATATACTACAGGCTTAATATGGAAATGGAAAAGGAAAAATTGGAGAGGTGGTGGGGTTTAACATGCGAGAGTTCTTGCACGGGTACGCTAGTCATCCATAATCATTCACCCTCATGATCATCCTACCGTCATCTATAGAAAACCTTTCTTAAGGCCAACACTCACTGTTCCCTCACCCTGCAAAGGGCATTTTTTGAAAGTGTAAGCTTTCTCTCTCGCCTAAGATGAGTGACGTGTATGGCAGTCAACGATCGGGCTAAATCAAGTGCACAAGATTTTGTTTTCAGATATCTTACTTATCCGTCGTTACCGCTGACCTGTCGGCGCTGGACTCGAGATGGTCCGAATACTGAGAAGAATCGCTGCAAGGGTGCTAGTGGTGGCATCACTGCTCACCTTCTTTCTATTACTCAGGAGCGCGCAGAAGAAGTATTACGATCTGCCCTCCAGGAAAGCTTTTTCTCCGTCGCTGGATTACCCGGTGCCCGGGGAGAGAAATATCTTCTTTGTGGAAACTTCGTGCGCTCTTGTGGATTCTTCCACTCCAAATTTGACTTCCGGTAAATTCATAGCAATAAAGAAACGAATTATTTAAACGATACAAGAAATTTGTAATATTGTGCTACTGCTTGCTTGTAAGTGCAAATTACAATTTTAATATAATCGAATAATATAATCGAATACCAACTTATTAAATATAACTATTTAAATTATAACTTTTATTAATTTTTATTTATTAATTATGCTTAATTGTATTTTGTTTCTTGTAATGCAACATCATTTACAACAGTTTCAAGTATTAATGATATAAACTTCCAAACTATGCGGAGTAGGAGTAGCTTAAACTCAGACCTCTTTCTGCAACATACGTGGCCTGTTTTGTGTCCAGTCATAGACGACCAGCTGAAACTGGTTCTGTGTGAGTTCAACTGATTGTATCTCTGGCTGCGCTGATACACTTAGCGTTTACAGTGTCTTAGATTTTGAGTCGACTCAATTTATGAATGTCTTTGACGTGCCAAGAATTTGATTTCAGAAGTTGAGTTAAATTTATTTTCGCCGGACTGGCAAAGATGGCTCAGGTGTTTTTAAAACATGGATATTTTCGGCCAGAAACATCGATATATTAATATCGATGTTTTGTGTTCGATGTTTTCTTCAAATTAATAAATTTTTCCAGAAACATCGATGTTTTCAATGTTTCTGGAAATTCAAAAACAATTCTCATGATATAAATAAAATTTCCAGTAGCTAAGTTTTTTTGCAAATTGCCCAAACAAACAGCTACTGATATCTACCACTGTTATCGATGCCTAGACGGCACGAAACCGTTTACAAGTCGCAACGTTTCTCTAGTGTTGCTTGGTTAAAAGGATTTAATTTGGATGCTTTTTCTCTTTTATAGATATTTTTTTTGGCGAGGGGGTGAATGAGAAATTTCTTTATGGTTATCTGTGGGTGTTTGCTCAGGATGTCTCATTTTATTATAATTTTAACAAAATATCTATTGTTTCGCGCAAAAAGTAAACGGTTGATGAAACTGAATAAATTGGTTGAATATCTGCTGCAGATAACTTAAGATGGGCTGAGGTACTGAATTATTTTTTAAAAAATTGTACTAAGAGCGAACCACATCTGATTCGTTGAAAAGAAAATCTTGCTCAAACTATATTTTTGTACACCTCAAACTGAATTTTCTAACGTATAAAATTATCATAGGGTTGCTAGATGTTCACCATAAGAGTGAAATGTTTACTATTTAGATTAGTGACTTAAATATTGAAAAAAATAAAAAACAGAGAACATGTAAATATAACGATAAAATAAATAATTATTTTAGTTTTAAACATGATTAAAGTGTGACTTCTAAGTTAAAATATTGTCATTATCATTACAATCTGAACGAAAGAGAAACTGAACTGAAAGAAAGAAAAAGATTTTGGATACACCGTAAGTCTAAGTGAATACTTACAAGTTAAAAAATAACATTCAACAATAAATACTGATTGTTACAAACTCCTTAATCAAATCTGTAAAATTCAAGCTTTGAAACAGCCTTTGTTTTTTGGAGTACTATTTTCCATGTCTTTTCAAAAATCCAATGAATTTACAATATTTAAAAATATTAATATCAATTAAAGCGTTAAAAATGCATCGTCAGCAATTTTTCCTAGAGAAATACGTAGGTACTTTCTTAGAGATATCAACATTTTTCTTGACACATAACGTTGCCCTCACCATTGAATAATACCTTCAAAAATATGAAGACTTGTTTGTTTTTTATTTATTGTTAAAATTCGCAAGTACAATTTAATCTGAAACTTTCCTGTCATTTCTCCATTTGCAGAAACATTCGTACTCTTTTTCATAGAAATGACTCGTTTTTCAGAGAATAATTTTGAAACATCACATTCTACTTCTTTCATCATTAGGAATCATTAGGAAGAGAGACCATGTAGATCTTAATCTTCAAAGTCTGAATAATATGTATCGTGTCTGATTAAGAAGTTCCTCCATTCTACCATGAAGAAGACAAACCAACTGAAATGACAGCCACCTTAAGGCGACCCTCACAAGGATGCCCGCCGCCTACTGTACTGCTTCGTCCTTTGTGACCCGCTAAGAAATATTGCTTAAAAATAAAGTCATGTATATGACACGGGATTCACCTGAGTTTACTTACGCGGCAGCGCTCGGCCACAACTGTTCTCCCTCGTGAATAAAGCTCTATTTAAAACCCCTTGTTATATAAATAAGTATTATAAGGGGAAAGAATTCTTAGGTTTATTGGGGCTAGTAATTAATTACGATTAGAGCAGACCTTCGGCAATCAGAAATAGGCTCAAAATCTTCTAAAATTATTTTAAATATGTGCACCGGTCCCGGTTTTTAATGCATTTAGTATAATAATAAGAATTTTGTCTGACGAACTGACTGAATGGAGTTAATGTGATGCAAACAGTGCATTTTCTTTAACATTCAGTACAGCAATTGAGAATTATTTAGAATAACAGTTCAGAATTATTTAAGAAGCATACATATTTTCTTGTTGGAAAAATCTTCCAACGGTTTGTTATGTTTAGCCTTTTTTCAAAATAATTATGTTTATATTATCGTGTTCAATGATTTTGAACGTGGTAATATCGCTAAACTGCATTTTGAACCTCCTCTCTATAGAATGTTGATTGAGATGACAAAGTAATTTAACGCAGAATATATTAAAAACTCGTATTAATGTATCACATTAGATCCCGTTTTAATTCCATGATTTATGAATGAAAGTAAATACATGGAAAGATAGAAAACGTGATTTCATTTATTTTTTATTTTCTTCTTCAGATTGATGATTATTTTTTGACATATTTATACATATCCAAAATAATACACAAGTACTAATAAGTATTAAAATATAACTCATTTAAGTACTATAATTAAAATGGAAATATAATGGGATAATACCATCTGTTGTATCTTATCGACAAATCGACAAATATCATCCATGTTTTCATCTACATTAAAAACCTTTTGGTGATGAATTGAAAAATTGATATATGAGTAAAATTGCCATCACTAGGCTCAGGGCGTCAACTAAAGTCACAACAGTACCTATGACCAGGAGGTGTTGGGTTCGAGTCCTGACAATGACGATTTTCGACAATAGCTTTGTCAAATTTAGCCGCTATTTGGAGGAGAATTCTAGCGGCCGGCTGCTCTTTTCGGTAGTTTTCCGTGATTTCTCCGGTAAACATCTGGCGAATGCCGGAGCAGTACCCTAACAGTTGGGCCCCGGGCCGCGCGCGATCATTCCTGCCTCTTCCTTGCCCTTTCCTCACCCCCATACAATGTCTGGGTAGGGACTGCTCTCCTAGCTCAGAGCACCTAGCTATCTAAGCTCAGCGGAGTCAAAACAATGTGCTACTGACATGCACCGGAAACAAGTCACTCCTCTTTGCCCAGAGTATCGGGCTACCGCCACGACGATTCCGAGAGCCCAACTGGGGGCCACCTGAACTAAGGTCCAGGCGGCTAGGGGCCCTCATCCCGTCTCCCCCTTGCATACCGCCAGCAATCGACGTGGGTATCGCCGGAACCCGGGGCAACCTGACGGGTGGTATTTAGTGTTCCGCCGGACTTGGATCCGGAGTACTCCGAAAAGAATCCTTCGCCCGATCTTGCCCAAAGGTCGACACGCCATAGGCCCAACATGTGGGTAGCCGGGGGAACCTGGTTACCAGGAGCTAAGCATCGTCTTCTCACTGCCTGCACATTCAGGCAAACGACGTGAGCGGCACCGCGAGACTCAAGGTCCAGGGGGAGTGTCGCCTACGACACTCCACCAGAGACCATGACGACCTACACCATCGTGATCCCCCCTGCGGGGGCTCTCATTGGTTAGCTTAGAGCTTGTCCTGGGTGGGGAGCTGACACGCTTGGTTGGGAAAAATCCCCGTAAGACGACGCAGGTCGGCGCCGGAACTCGCCGTCCATCGGGGGAAGATCTCCACTACTCCTCGCGATAAATACATGCTCGTTACTTACGGGACTAATGAACTTAGCAGTAGTGCTCAGAATCACTAATCTATCAACTGCACTCGCGCAAGGGCAAAGTCGGAGATGGTGTGCTTAGAGCCATTGTGCTTCTAGTCTTGGCTCAGCTCCACCCGTGCTTGCGCGTTCTTAAGAGTAGGGGCTCAGCCGCGCCCGCGCTGTCGTGTATTCGAAGCTGGTGCTGTTTTATGCTCAGAGCAAGAATGCTTCGAGTCGACGATGCTGTGTGTTTAGCGTCAGAGTGCTCAGAGTGTGCTCATTTATTACATATGCTTAGTCGGGGGTGATGCTGCTGTGTGCTGCGCACCAGTGTGCTCATTTATTACGTGTGCATAGATTAAGGTCTGACGCTACTGTGTGTTTAGCGCCAGAGTGCTCAGAGCGTGCTCATTTATTACATGTGCTTAGTCGGGGCTGGCTGTGTGCTGTGTGCTCAGCAGCAGTGTGCTCAGCAGCAGTGTCCTCATCACCAGTGTGCTCAGCACTCAGCACCAGTGTGATAATTTATTACACATTGTGCTTAAAGTCGGGGCTGATTCTGCTGTGTGCTCAGCGCCAGTGTGCTAATTTCTTACGTGTGCTTAGAATCGGTGCTGACGCTTCTCTGTGCTTAGCACCGGAGTGCTGAGAGTGTGCACATTTCTTGCGTGTACTTAGAGTCGGGGCTGGTGCTGTCGGCACGAGCGGCGTGTGCGTTGGAGGCGGCGGCGCGCGCGCACCCGGAGCGTCGCGTCTTCTACGCGCACACGTGCCCGCTCGACCTGGAGGCGCTGCTGGCCGGCGCGGTGAGCGAGGTGGCGCGCGGCGTGTTCGCGCTGCCCAACGTCTTCCTGTGGCCAGTGCGCTTCTCGGCGCTCTTCTTCGGCTCCCCGCTGCAGGCGCTCGTGCGCCCCGACGCCGCCGCCGAGGGCCGCCTGCCCGCCGCGCGCGCCAGCCACCTGCTGCGCTTCCTGCCGCTGTGGCGGTACGGCGGAACCTTCCTCGATGGCGACGTGCTCGTGCTCAGGTCAGCCACTCGCACCTTCACTCTTGCTGCATTCATTCTCTTGATCCTTTTTCGCTCAGTCGTAATCAATCTATTCATTTCTTTCTTTCATTTATTCATACACCTGTTTGATTCATTCCTCACTCCTTCATTCATTCATTCATTCATTCATTCATTCACTCGCCGCCTCATTTCCTCGTGCGCCAGAATCCTGCTGTGTTTTCTGCTGCTGTGGCGGTACGGCGGCACCTTCCTCGACGGCGACGTGCTCGTGCTCAGGTCAGCCACTCGCACCTTCCCTCTTGTTTCATTCATTCTCTTGATCCTTTTTCACTCAGTCGTAATCAATCTATTCATTTCTTTCTTTCATTTATTCATACACCTGTTTGATTCATTCCTCACATACTATTTTCTTGTATTAGTGGGCCATTTATATCTCATTGCAATCCATGACGTTTTTCTTACTACCTTATCTCCACCATCTGCAAATTTTTCTTGTTTCCAATCGCTATCCTTTTCCACCGACTGAATTCTCAAATATGCATATTACACTCACACACACGGGCACGCCCCACACACACTCACACGAGTGCGGTTACTGTTTCCTTACACTGTGTGCTTGTACGTGTGGCGTATGTGCTGTGCACGTGTTAAACGCGGAAGCTGAGTTGGTGTTGAGCGCGTATGCTGTGTTGCGTATACTGAGCTCTTGTGCTGAGCCCGTGTGCTGAGCCCGTGTGCTGAGCCCGTGCGCTGAGCCCGTGCGCTGAGCCCATGTGCTAAGCCCGTGTGCTGAGCCCGTGTACTAAGCCCGTGAGCTAAGCCAGTTGTGCTAAGCCCGTGTGCTGAGCCCGTGTGCTGAGCCCGTATGCTAAGCCCGTGTGCTGAGCCCGTGTGCTGAGCCCGTGTACTAAGCCCGTATGCTAAGCCCGTGTGCTGAGCCCGTGTGCTGAGCCCGTGTGCTGAGCCCGTGTGCTGAGCCCGTGTGCTGAGCCCGTGTGCTGAGCCCGTGTGCTGAGCCCGTGTGCTGAGCCCGTGTGCTGAGCCCGTGAGCTAGGCCCGTGAGCTAGGCCCGTGTGCTAAGCCCGTGCGCTGAGCCCGTGTGCTGAGCTTGTGTGCCGAGCGCGCGTGCCGAGTGCTGGTGTGTGCACAGGTCGTTTGGGGAGCTGCGGGACTTCGCGTGCGCGGAGACCGCGGGGCGCGTGTCGGCGGCGGTGCTGGACTTCTCGCGGGAGGCGCCGGGGCGGCAGCTGGCCTCCGCCTGCCTCAACGAGATCCTGCGCCCCGCGGCCACCGCCGCCCCGGGCGACGACTGGGCGGCCAGCGGCTCCGGCGCCGGCGTCGTCACGCGCGCGCTCAGGGAGCTCTGCGGTGGAGACAATGTGAGTGCCCTCGCATGCACTTACAGAACCTCAAAAACTCCCTCGATAGCCCGGACATTTTTAACTCGAACCTCCTTAATAAGAATTCCTTGATAACTCGAACCTTCTTAACTCGAATCCTTCGAGAACTTGAAGCTGGATATCCAATTCTTCGTTAGCAGGAATCTAGTCGTGGAGCAATCTCATTAATGCTGTATTTTTTCCAAAATAACGCGAACTTCATAATAGTTCGAATGTTTTTATTTCTCTTTACTTTACCTTTAAAGCCCCATGATAATCGATTAAGTGAATAATTAAAAAACTCGTTATTCCCCCTTCAGCTGTTTTCCCATTCAAAAATTTTTTCCTTTTATTTTTTTATACATGTTTTCGTTCATTAAAGAATTAAAAATGTTCAAAATACGAAGCGCTTGGGGCAGTAACAAAATAAGCCACATAAGCAAGAAGAAGCCTCTCACTATTCGTAAACGTTAATGTCTCTATTTTCGACGAAGTATGTCTTGTCTTGTTTCTTCCCCTAGGCCTTCACAAACATGAACAAGACATGTAGTAAGGAGGAATAAGGGTATATCAGAGCGGAGGTCCCGAGATTCGAGGTCCCGCGATCCGAGGTGCCGAGATTCCAGATGCCGACTCGAATTCCGAGATTCGAGGTATCGAGTTTCCAGTAATCGAGTTTCGTGATACCAAGATTCGAGGTACAGAGTTTCGAGATACCGAGATTCGAGGTTCCAAAATTCGAGGCACCAAGATTCGAGGCACCGAGATTCGAGGATCCGAGATTCGAGGTACCGAGTTCCGAGGCTCCGAGATTCGAAGTACTAAAATTCGTGCCATCAAGGTTCACGCTATCAAGGTTCGAGGAATCGACGCTTAGGGTGTACAAGTGCGTGGTTAATTGTTGCAGGTGAGCGAGGCGGATGCGGGCGCGGGTGCGGGCTCGCTGCGGTGCGGGGGCGTGCAGGTGCTACCGGCGTCCGCCTGCTTCCCGGTGGGCGAGGCGCAGTGGCGCGTGCTGTTCGAGGAGGCGGCGGTCGAGGGCGCGGGCGTGCCCGTGCTGGACGACAGCGTCGCCGTGCGCCTGTGGGGCGGGCGCAGCGGCCGCGAGCGCATCCGCACGGCCTCCCGCCAGCCCGCGGCCATGCTGGCGCGCGCCCTCTGTCCGGCAGTCGTCCGCGCCGCCGGCGACAGCCTCTAGCACACAGGGGCGTAGGTGCGCACCACCGGGGCTCCGTAAGTCAAGCCCGAGTGAGGGCATCCGCCGACACCCAATAAAGACGACAGTGACGGCGAAGGACCCCTTCGAGTGCCACGAGGGACGTTCTGCATCAGGATCCCCGAGCGCGTAGCTACGCCTCTGTTAGCAGGGGCCCTTGCCTCGGATGCAGCTTGCTCAAGTCTGGCAGGAGATGTTCATCAGAAAACACGCTTCTCAGTTGAGTCTCTTATACTCAAGTTCGCTAGTTCAAACCGACCGAAGCTGTCGATTTTTAATGTCGAGAAAATCCTTCGTAAACCAACCTTTGGAGGAGAGGTAAAGCCGGCTGTTCCATGATATAGATTAACTGTAAGTAAAATATTCTAAAGCCTAAAAGAAGTTTGTGAATTAAAATCTAATCGCTTGTTTGGTCGTCTGAGTCATATCTTCTTTCACTACTAGATGGCATAATGAAATTTGCGTGGTCTCGCAGACGATCAGGTCTGATAGTCTGAGCCTCGCCACATGAAAAAAGGCAGTAGAGAACTGAATTGAAGTGTGGTTGTGCCGAGCGTAAAACAAATGAAGTTCGTGAAGTTGATACCAGTTGGAACAAAGAACACAATGCTTGGAGAAACTTTGGAGTTTATCCTCTCACATCTCTCCATTAAATCTCTGGTCCCTCCTGAAATGGCCATAAGGCGTAAGTGATAATAGAGAAGGATATAAAGATGAGCTCTGGGAGTTGCGGGTAAGGGTTGCATGTCAAGCTCCGTTGTGGGGATGGAAAATCATTTTGGAACAAATTTTCCTATTCGCTGAAAGCGTCTTGATCACAGCCATGAAGGTGGAGTCGCAAGCTGCAGATTCGAGTCTCGTTAGGGACATATTTTTCACCATGTATTTGTCATTCCGGAGTGTGCCTCATCTGAACATCATCCCAGCCCTAATCATTCATCTCTTTTTCATTCACCCCTCGTTTCATTCACCCCTACCAACCTTCATTCAGTAGAAGACAATGTCAAACCACCATTTGGTCATTTGAGAAAAGAGGAGGACTCGAAGGCATTGGCTTCCTCTCAGATGAAATTAGTATAGTTCGAATTTCGGTCACCATATATCACTCGTTAGCTTCTGTACCCACTTCTGGTCTAATGTGAGTGTGTCCCACTTTACAACCTTTACTGCGGGCCTTTAAGGCAAGAATTGTCTAGAGGAGAATTGTAGCGGCCGGCTCCTCTGATCGGCAGTATTCCGTGGTTTCTTCGATCAACACCAGGCAAATGACGGAGCAATATCCTTTTAAACGGGCCAGTGACCGCGCACAATCGTTCTTACATTTACATGCACTACACTACTAGGAAAACATGCACTACACTTGCGGGACTAATGACCTTAACAGTCGAGGCTGCCAGTAGTCACTAATCAATCATTCAATCAATCAGGGGAAGAACCCGTTTCTTATTGACAGACATAATTATTTTCCTATGCTCTCGGAAAGCTACTATTGATTATTCCATTCGAATTATATTTAAAATTTGTTGTGGGCAACGTCTCGCGATTGGTTTCCGTTGGGGCCTCCTATATGTCATTACACTTCAATGTACTTCATTTCATAGTCATTTTTTATTATATTATTATCACCCCTGAAGTCTGACTCGGAATCCATAAAATCATTATAATTTAATTCGACAGAATTGAGCGTTTACGAAACATTGCTTCCTCTATTCATGTTACGCAGCTTGAGAATGAATTGCAAGAGAAACGATAGCATAAACGGCAGCTCACAGAAAGTAATTGGACGTAACAAATTTAATCGTCGACCATCTCCAATCACCCGCACTATATGCTACGGATACGCACTCTAGAATTCCTTTTTTATTTCGTTTTTTATTTTGTCTAAGTAAAAGAGTTTAGGCTGGGACAAATATTGTCAAAAAACCTTTGGAGTTACGCACGAGTATAAATTGTATTAAAAATAGACCTAAGAATCATAATGTTGGCAACTGAAATGTAAAAAATATATATGCCTAAGAGCACGAGTATAAAGGTGTTATTAAAGTGGTGAAGAACCAGGGAAGGTATGATAATTTTGTTGGAATCCTAAATCTGAACGTTTGCAGTAAATTAGTTTAAGTGATTCTGGAAATTACTTTACTGTTTGTGTAGAATATGTTGATTTTGTGATGAAAAAATGATGTGAAACGGAATACTGTTTAAGCAATTACATAATTTGACTCAAATGTACTTATATCAATTAATTTATTTGTTGGATATTGGTGTGTTAATAAATATTAATAATTTATTGTTGTAAATAATAATTTATTGTTGTAACGAAATACTGCACAAACTTGGTTGATATTAAATGTAAGTAATAAATTGGAGTGCAACTTATGGATTTATGCTAATACCTTTTTATATTTTAATTAGTAAAAGAAAATTCAGAGGAAATTAAACAAGATACGTGTTTAATTATTCTGTAATTTACTACAATCATTACAATATGAAACAACAAAAATATTTAGAGAAATTTAATAATAACACTTTTAAATTCTAAAAATAAAAATTCGTTCTCTTATGTAAAAAAAATTGCCGTTTTCTGGCGCACGATTACTCTTCTTATGAAGTATTCGTAAGGCGAGAAAGTAAAAAAGAAATGCTATCCCTCGAACATTCGAACTGCTAATATACCTAAGGGCTATATTCGTCTTGAAGCATCTCGGACAGGGTTGTTATCCCAATAAATTAACGACAAATTACCACATTGAATCAATAACAACAGTGATACATTAATCCCACAGCATTTCCATAAGGATTCTACATGTAAGCAAGTTCAAATTAGAAATGAAAACTATTCTAAAGTAATATTTTAGAATATTCTTTATATAAAACTACATACTGTAAACCCGTTCTGTTCGTTAGCACGAAGTCGCTTAACAAGAATTTCGCCGTAACACGAACAAAACGTCTGTCCCTACAAGGGATTACACACATTTATAATACTCGGATAAACCAATTTTTATAAGACAAACTCCGATTATTACGATCCCTTGGAATTTGTGTTAATGAAGGTTTAGTACGGATTACTGTAGTTCCTTTCAGTAATCTCTAGGAACAGCTACGTTATAGATATGCTTCTTCCATATAAAATTATTGAATGGATCTCATTTGATTTAAAAATATCCTCAGTTATTGTTTCGACTATTACAAATTCACGAAGGAAAACGTTTTCATAAAAGTCCCAAAGATCGATAATTGTATCACCTTAAACTTGTTTCCTGTACGGAACTCCTAACTTCATTTACCATTAGCCTTCCACACTCACTTTTCACTCAGGAACATTTGAAAACTCATTAAGCCAGAGATAAGCACATTATTTTCCCCCTGACGTTTTTACATTCGTTTGACATTATCAGGGGCGTCGATATACTCCGTTGCGGGAGACATCCACTCTAAGTACAGTTGGGCATGTGAGGCGACCGAATACGAGCGTCGTCACGCGTTCTTTTGCCAGAACCGGATTCACCGCTTGGAAGAAAGGAAGTGCCTTGCAAACACGTTCAGGTGAGACCTGCTTGTTTCCGGACGCTACCCGGAATTGCTTTCATAAAGAGCACTTGGCGTTTAACCACAAAAAGATCGTGTCATTTTTTGCAATTCTTCTGAGATGTGTTCAAATACAGACAGGATTAGTAATGAGGTTCGAATAATTATCAGTTTAGGATTGATTATCCACAGACTTGCGACGAATATGTACTCTTCGCACACCTGCGCACTTGCGACACGTATGCATGAAATATGTAAAGTAGCGTACCCCTGCGAGAAATGCTAAATCTCATCCCCTTCGCTATCCTCATATTTCCGTAGTAAGGGGGAACGTTGACAACGAAACTTGTTTATTTGTTTGATATATATTGTAACACACCCACCTACCTACTTTACCTACTTTACCACACGTGGTGGATCGTGATAGCATGAATGCTCGTGAAGCGAGCTTACAATTCTCAGGAAGCATGATCTTTCGGGTAAGAGAAAGGTCTGAACCCTTAACACAATGAATCAAATAAAATAATAATAATATGAACATATATTCAATGAGAAAATTTACAGTGACGCAATTTCACAATAGGTTATTGCACTGTAAGTAGCTGGTCACTGAAAAAATGAAACAAGACAAAAAAACAAAACATATAGGCGTCACCTCGACTGCCTGAACACTCTTTCATCAACTACAATTTAGGATTTAATTACTCCTTTCTGAGTTTTTCCCCTACTAAATTATTTACTCTTTTGGCCTCTAGTTTTCCGTGCACGGCTTCTTTTCAAATGAATTTGATACTTGTTTCAAAGAAACCCTTTCACAGGTGCTAGCCTTGGGCTTCGCACTCACTATAATACTGAACACAAAAAAATATACGTGGCATTCACGTTACTTAATTCAAACCCTTTTACATGTCACAAAAGCAATTACTTGAAACATAATACAACAAAGTGATCTTTCTGGATAATATTAACTGTACAACATAAAATTTCTGAATCATTTACGTAAAATTGTACAAGGTATAAGGTCTTTAAATGAATCTAATGATACGTGCAGTAAATGGCCAGGAAACTGCCCCTCACACAGTTCGAAATACTTCTCCCTCCTATTTTAGACGTTTCACCCACTTTTAACACTGCCTTTACCTCACCAGCTCTGCGTCGCTCGCCTGTAGGTAACCTTGGGGATTTTCTACCGCTCGCCCCGCGTTGCCGCCTCGTCTCGCGTGCTGTGTTGCGACGAAAGCAGTCCCTTCCGCTCGAACGCCGCCAAGCCACCAATTTCCACACCTTTCTCTCGTTCCGAAACCGTACTATCCTCGCTCTAGACCAAGTCCTACTCTCCTACGCTTCTTTCTTCCTGGGGTCGTTCGTCTTCCACCACTTCGTACACGTTCGTTCGCGCTTCCAGCCTCGAAATTATTAATGTTGCAAAAGTTATGCTCACATGCTCGGCCGACCTACCACACTTTAGGCATGTGTAATCTCAGCGTGCAATGTGAGATGCTGGATTAAATTACTGTCCTTCTGCGCGAATTTTACAACTTTTGAAGTTATTCCGATGTCAAAACAGTTACTTGGCTTGCACTCCGAATTATTGTGACCGCGACGAATGATTTTGCACTCAATCTCCTAATTATTTACTATCTATTTGTACTCGCCGTTACAGTTGTAGCAAAAGAGCTTCTTCTGGTCCCCGCCGCAGTCATCGTAAAAGAGAGTTTCTCCGAGGCGCGCCGCGATACTTATGTTACTCGCGCCTGGGGAAATTTTTGGAGGGGTGCATATTCTCCTCCTTTCGTAACCTCTCGGAAGAAACATTACCCACTAGTTCGGGCGTCGCAGTTTGAAAAGCTGCGGGCAGATGGCGTGTTTACCGGCGATCGCTCCGCCGCGTACTCTAGTCCTCTCTGTTAGTGGGCTTCTTTACATAGCTGATGGTGGCGTTATGGGGTTGTCTAACCCCGTGACGTCACAATATATATAAGGTAACTTCTAAAGTAATTACAGAATATCAAGTAAAAATAAAAGCTAGAGGTGCTACAGAATAGCACAGACTTTCTCGTAGCAAATTTCTCTAATTTCCTTGGTGTGGTCTGGCTTTAAGTTCTTGCTCCATTCTCTGGTCAGCTGCCTTCTACCGACGCCTCAATGTTTGGACATTTTCTCAACATTTTGCTTTCCTAAGAGTACAACCGAAATATTACTTCAAGAATATTTTACTTACTTACGACATACTCATATGCGTTATTTGTGACGAGGAAGCAGAAAAACTGGAGATCTTGTTTCTTAATTTCTCACGACACTAACTAATGTTTGTGAAATTCACTTCTTTTGATATGAATTTTTATGCAAACCTCTACACTAAACCATGCTTTCCTACTGTCGGAAACAGTTTTGAAATCTTCAAAAGTATATTTTCGAAAGGATATTAAAATATCAAGTCGTTGGATAAGAAATTCCAATGTCTCATTATTATAAGGTTATATTGAAGTGTCGTACGTGGTATTTTCTTAAACGTAGCTCAACTGAGATATCTTTTGTGGTTCATGTTCGTAATTTTGCAAGATGATTCTTCAAGTGAAAGATATGCCTACATAAAAGTGAGACTTTTTCATCCTTAATGTTTGATTAGTTGGAGTAAATGAACATTCAAGAAGAAAGAGTAATAGATAAGTGACTGTTGCACAAAATTAATTTTTTGTTGACAAAGAGCAAATTGGTTTACAGCGATTTATGTCAATTGTATTACCAGCGATATATAATTTCAAGCTTTTATTAATTCAGTTCTTGTTACGTTGAGCCCTATGAAGATAAGGACCTATGCGAAGATATTTCGCATGTGAAAATTTATCGAAACTCACCGGCTAAAGAGTGAAATAAAGACATCCTTATTCATAAAAAAAATCATTTCCTTCCTTTGCTTTGTGCTAATGAGTTAAAATAGGGAATAATCTGCTTTGCTTCAGTTTTCGTTCTGAAGCATCTTCTGAAAATTTTCCCAAGACTATAATGTAAGGAATTTTGCATTATCATTTCTCTATTGTTTATTCATTCCTTACATCCGCTGTGCACTTTACATGTTTAGTTAAGATAATATGTCAAATCCCGACGAAATATTACAACTAGGTTGAAGGAAAACTGGTTTCATCTTGGCAGTTGGAAATGCATAGCACGAAAGGGACATACATAAAGCGGAAGCGATAAATTAAGGGTAGGTAATCTCAATCTCAATCTTTCAACCTAGGTGACAAGCTAGTCTCGAAAATCTTGCCACTGTCGGGGCTGGACCCTAGGCCCTTCCGGTGAGAACTGTTGGCGAAGGGAACGGCCTCCGCAGTGAGTGTGTGTGGCAGATGCGGCGTCGCAGGTGGCGCTGGGCAGTGGCGCTGCTGGCGGCGGCTGCGGGGGCGGCGCTGGCGGCGGCGTTGGCTCTTCTGGCCCTGGCGGGAGGCGGCGGGGGACACTGTGCGGGGTCGGAGGCGAAGGCGACGGCGGAATTGGGAGTGGGCGTGGCCGCGAGGAAGGAGCAGACCGGGGCAGCCGCATGGGCGGTGGCAATTGGGGGGACGAACACGGTGGCGGGAGGGATAGTGCAGGAGGGGGTGGGGGTGGGGGCAAGGAATTGGGAGGGGGAAGATGCGGCGGCGGGAGTAGCAGTAGGAGCGAGAGCGGAGGCGGGTGCGAGAGGGTGGTCGGGGGCGGAGACGGTGGCGGGAGCGGAGGCGAATTCAGGAGAAAGAGCAGGGTCGGAAGCGGGGGCGGCAGCGGGAACGGGAGCGGGAACCAAGATGGAAACGGGGACGGGAGCGGAGGCGGGAACGGGGATGATGATGAAGGTGAGAACGGGAGCAGAGGCGGCAGCAGGGGCGGAGGAAGCGAGATTGGGGGAGGGGGCGGGGATGGTTACAGAGATGAGAACGGGAGGAGAGGCAGTAGCAGGGGCGGAGGAAGCGGGAATGTGGGCGGGGGCAGGGCCGGCGGTGGAGGAAGAGCTGGCTCCTGGGTGGCGTGTTCCGGTACCTGGAGAGCGCAACATTTTTTTCGTTGAAACTTCCTGCGCTTTGGAAGAAACGGCTGCCAATTACAACGAATCAAACGGTGAGTAACCATCATCGACTTCATCATCACAATAATTACACAAGCACGTACAAAAAAAAAAAAAAAAAAAAAAAAAAAAAAAAAAAAAAAAAAAAAAAAAAAAAAAAAACACTTCACACATATTTTTCTATGAATTTCAACCCGCTGAATTTGAATTTGAAGCCAAAATTGCGCCACCACCCTCCAGTTTTTTCGCGATTTAAAGAAACTCGAGGGTTGTGGGGCAATTCTGGCTTGAGATTCGGATTCAGTGGGTTGACGTACATAGAGAAACTGTGTCAAGTCTCCGGGTCTGACAACTTCCGAAAACCAAAAAATACAATGTCACGATGTTTTTTTCGAATTAAAATAATCCAAATAGTTGTACATTTAATTTTCGTCAATTGATCTACAATAAAATAGGTGAAAGATCAACCATCATTTCCCTCATACTCAAAACCAATATATGACATTTGCATCCTTTATGAATTGTCAGGAAAATATCAGAGACAATGCCCATTGGCTGATTGACGAAGTGTCAAAAAATAGACAAGAAAGGCTGATTCGAAGGTTATTTTAGAATTGCACGTGAAACCTGTCTGAAAACTGTAATGCCATAGAGTGTTACATTGCGTGTTGCTTTTGACAAGTCCGGTTTCTTATCGCATGGTTTGCTCACCTCGGAGCTACGAGGAGAAAGCTACTTTCAGTGCATTTTATCGTATACCTACTCAATTTTCAGGTTCACTCACTGTAAGATAGATCTGACAAATTGCAAAGCCGAAGATACATGCGGTCTTCAACAAGAATTTTTGAAGCCTTCTGCTGCTAACAATGATAACTGAAGACTTTTTTTTTCATTGGTAAAAGAATATTGCCAGTTACTATAGTATCCAATGAACATAATTTACCATCGTTATTTAGACCTCCATTTTCAGACTGTTGTTGCTATAATAATAATAATAATAATAATAATAATAATAATAATAATAATAATAATATCAATAATAATAATAATTATTATTATTAATGATTATTAATAGTAGTTTCCTAACTGTAATCTGTTCTAATAAAATAGTTCTTAAAATAAGATCATGTACAATTGTTTTTGAAAAACAAGAAGTTTATGCTTAAGTTATCACATAATTTTAGCTTGAAGTTAAGGCAATTTATCCGAACTAGCTTTCCGGTCTTGCGCCATCCGCTTGCTAGTTACCATCTATCTCTTCCCAAATAACATTTTTTTTGAATTTTCCTTATTTTTTTCCTAAATGTAGAACTGAAAGAGTATTACTCTGAGAATATTATAAAAGAGTACTACGGAAATTTTCGATAAAACATTTGAAGCCTTTTTTAATAAATTATCTTAATTATATTTTAAGCGTTACTGTAAATATGAAATTTGATCTTTTTCACTGAAAACTATTGCGTTTTCGAGAAACTACATTGGATGTCATTTGAAGCACGTCCACTCACAAATGTAATAATGTAAACAAATTGCTGGAAATGTGCATATTAATGGTATGAAATATATTTAAAGAATACATTTGTGTAATTAAAAAAACTGGCAAAAAGTTTATTCATCTTGTAGCGTGCATTTAGCACTAACCGTACGAAAAGTTTGAAGAAACAATTTGGAGCGTTTCTGAAAATGGCATTGGAGCGTTTCTGAAAATTCGTAATTTTGAGCTCGTTTTTACAGAGTTTTTTTTGTTTTCGAGGAACTTTTCCGGACATAATTTAAAGCACTTGTGTTAAGAAATTAAATAATGTGTACAAATCGCCTTTAATGTAAATATAACTCGTGAGAGAGATGTAAAAGAAATATATTTGTGTAATTTTTCAAAAAAAAATAGACGTTGGCGTCTATGTAACCTTATTCAGTACATTTAGCACTATTCCTACCAAAAGATTAAAGAAAAAATTTCGAGGGGTTTTTGAGAATGGTTTATTTTTGATATTTTTTAACGTTGCTCATATTTCACAAAACAACTGCCCGAAAACTACTGCAACCTAAAAAAAGTACATTACGTTAATGAAATAATTAATTATGGAGAAAAAATTCACTTGAAAGAAAAATCTCTATTTTCAATTTTGTAGTTGTACGAAGACGCCGAAAAAATTCCAAACTTTTTCAATTTTCGAAAATTTACCGTTAACATTGAAAATAAGACCTATGACACCTTTATGAACGTATTTCAATATATTCTTACAAGGTATTTAAAGAAAAAATCCTACGCAAAAGGTATACTACTAAAATATTATAGAAGACGCTAAAAATAAATGTTTGGGTCGTTTTTCCTTTTGCTTTTGGAGTGCTCTCCCTTTTACACGATCATTGTGGCAACCCTACACAAAAGGTTTACTACTGAAATATTATAGGAGATGCTAAAAATAAATGTTTGGATCGTTTTTCCTTGTGCTTTTTGAGTGCCCTCCCTTTTACACGATCATTGTGGCAACCCTACACAAAAGGTTTACTACTGAAATATTATAGGAGACGCTAAAAATAAATGTTTGGATCGTTTTTCCTTGTGCTTTTTGAGTGCCCTCCCTTTTACACGATCATTGTGGCAACCCTACACAAAAGGTTTACTACTGAAATATTATAGGAGACGCTAAAAATAAATGTTTGGATCGTTTTTCCTTGTGCTTTTTGAGTGCCCTCCCTTTTACACGATCATTGTGGCAACCCTACACAAAAGGTTTACTACTGAAATATTATAGGAGACGCTAAAAATAAATGTTTGGATCGTTTTTCCTTGTGCTTTTTGAGTGCCCTCCCTTTTACACGATCATTGTGGCAACCCTACACAAAAGGTTTACTACTGAAATATTATAGGAGACGCTAAAAATAAATGTTTGGATCGTTTTTCCTTGTGCTTTTTGAGTGCCCTCCCTTTTACACGATCATTGTGGCAACCCTACACAAAAGGTTTACTACTGAAATATTATAGGAGACGCTAAAAATAAATGTTTGGATCGTTTTTCCTTGTGCTTTTTGAGTGCCCTCCCTTTTACACGATCATTGTGGCAACCCTACACAAAAGGTTTACTACTGAAATATTATAGGAGACGCTAAAAATAAATGTTTGGATCGTTTTTCCTTTTGCTTTTTGAGTGCCCTCCCTTTTACACGGTCATTGTGGCAACCCTACACAAAAGGTATACTACTGAAATATTATAGGAGACGCTAAAAATAAATGTTTGGATCGTTTTTCCTTTTGCTTTTGGAGTGCCCTCCCTTTTACACGGTCATTGTGGCAACCGTCCGCGCAGGGGTGGTGCTGTCGCCGCGCGCAGCGTGCGCAGTGGAGGCGGCGGCGCGCGCGCACCCGGAGCGGCCGGTCTTCCTGGTGCACACGTGCCCCGTGCGCGGCGCGCGCTCCGCGTGGTCGGCGCACGCGCGCGCGGCGCTGGCGCTGCCCAACGTGCACGCTGTGGCCCGCCCTGCGCCCGTGACCTGCTGCGCTACCTGCTGCTGTGGGCGGCGGCACCTACCTCGACACCGACGTGTTCGTGCTCAGGTCAGCCACTCGCACCTTCACTCATTTGATCATTGTTCATTCAGCCAAAATTCATTTCATTCATTTTTTCCTCTCTTCATCCACATATTCTTTCTTTCATTCTTCACTCATGATCCATTCATTCATTCATTCGCCGCAAGCGCCATCCACTTGCTGCGCTACCTACAGCTGTGGCGTTTCGGCAGCGACGTGCTCGTGCTCAGGTGAGGCAAGGCTTTCGCTGTTTTGTGGACTTGGCGATTTCCTGCACGTGCGAGGTACTTGGCAGCCCGATGTGCGGTCCACTTGTATGTGTGTATTTTGTGTCAATTTCTTTGGTTATTAGCTACATCTTTTTTTTACGTGGGCAGGGGATAATCTTCCAAAGACACTGTGGGGCCCGCACTCCGAAACGTGTGGGGCGGCGACCTTACCCTCGACACCGCCACGTGCTTCGCAATGCTCAGGTTCAGCCACTCGCACCTCTCACATTCTTGGTTTCATTCATTCTCTTGATCCTTTTTCACTCACAGTTCATAATCAATCCGTGTATACTTCATATTCTTTGGCCGTCTACCAGTGGCTGATAGAATCCATCGCCGTTGCCAATGGACCATTGTCACCTCAAAAGGTTTACCCAAAACTCAATTTACACAATTCCACTGTTTTTTTTATTTCTAGATTAATTTTTCTTTCTGAACAAATATATTCATTTCTTTTGAAAATAATAACCTAATATGTTTCTGGAGTGTTTCTGTTTCTGTTGTGCAAATTTGTGCCCAGAAAGCATTTTTTCAAACCAATTTTTGAGTGTTTATTGCTGCTCAGCCATTCGGAATATCCTTGTAGTTTATTAGACAAAATATGCTTAAAATTGTCTTAAGAACTTATTTTTGAATTTCCGACGTTTCCTACTCGATCATCCTGTATAATGTGATAAACATAAGTATTAGACTTTTCATAATTTTGCCTCAAAAGAACTACGTATTCGTGCGAGAACTCTTGCATGTACCCACCCACGGTCTCTATTTTTTCCATGTCCATATTAAGCCTGTAATTTATCTTTTTCTTCAAGTCCCTATTATCCTCCGTCACTTGTTCTATGTATCTCGTTGTAATTGATAACAATACAATATTCCCTTGTCAATACAAACTAGTCTTACTTCACTTTATTACCGAGTAGAGAGGTACTCCCGTTTAATTCAATCGCGTAGAATATCAAGTAATTAGTTTAATTTCACATACAGTTGCAGATTCTATAGGCTCTGAACAGGTGAGTAAAATCGAGAAGCGTCCAACCATCAAAAATGCAATAGAATGTTCAAGAATATATCATCCTGTAGATTACGGTATGAGGAACGTTTCATCGAGGCCCTTTGCCTCAAAAGTTTGGTTTTTAATGTCCTAGAACGCTTCGTTTAGGAGTTATTTAACGATATAGATTCAAACATGCAGCCGACTGTTGCGGATTGCATTTGACATGAATATTTATATGCGCTTTTAAACAAATCCTTCATATTTTTGAAGTAGAAGTGCAATTCTCCGTGAAATGCACGTCTCCGTGAAATTATCTTCCTTTAGAGACGTCATTTATAAAGATAGGTTGCGTGTAAGAGATATCCTGAAGGTTGCGTGTAAGAGGTTCTACTGAAATAATAGAGGAGACGATTCCATAACTAAGCGTTATTCAAACTTTGAGTCGCGCCTCCTCAGGGAGGCGCGAAAGTTTCAGTAGGGAGGCATAAGAACTTCGTAATAATTGAATAAAATAATGCTCTTATTACTTCTACATGAATAAATTACTATGGGACTATGAATGTTCGTTCATTAATATTAACAAATGTGTGAGAAAACATTTGTGGAATATGTGATCGTATCAACCCCATCCATCTCAATGACTTTTCTGAACTATCAATATGTTGTTTTTTTATAGTTTCCACTACATTTTTTTTCACTTTGTCAAACATTAATTATTTTCAGTAATTACAAAAGTGAGTAGTACAAATCTGTTACAATATTTACTTTGTACACTGTAAGTGTATAATAAAAAGTATAGACGATGGTCTCACTTTTAAGCAAAAATATTTAGTTGCTATTAACAACTTAATTTTAATGAGGAGAAAATTTATGTACTGAAAGGAAACACGGCAGCAAAATGTTTGGAAACCACTGCTATAATTCATTGAATTTTATCAGATGGTCACACCAAAACATCATTTATTCAAATAAAACTATGATTCCAGTCAATTATATTAAAATATATTTGAGAGCCGTGTCGAGCTCATATGTGAGGTCCTCTTCAGTTTCTGAAAAGCCAATTTATCAAACAATAAATTATTAACAATCTCTCTATTACATGATAATGTACATAATAATATTATGTAATTGAGATTGTTAATAATTTGTTTGAGAAAATAAATCATTATCTTGTAATATTGACTTTTCAGAAACCGAAGGGAACCTCACATCTCAGCAGGTCGTTCGGGGAAAGTCCTAAATCCATATCCATTGGTTAAACACTCAATGCGATGCGCGGAACGTTTATCCAGTGATCTGGTTTAAACCCTCATAGGTCGTTATCGGGTTCCTATGTCTGGTTTGAGTGGTTTATCCAGTGATTGAAAAAACAATTTAATCTAAATCAACTGCGCGGAGTCCTCGCAGTAGGCGCAGTGAGGTCACATATGACCTATCCAGTGATCCCTGAGGTCGAAACATCGGCTCTCAAATATATTTTAAGTCCTACAATTGATCGGAATCATCGTTTTATTTGAATGTGTGGTTTATCCAGTGATCTCCGTGGTTTAAAGGGACATTTGACTTCGGCGTGGGCGCAGGTCGTTCGGAGCGCGCGACTTCGGCTGCGCGGAGTCGTGGCAGTTGTGTCGGCGGGTTTGAGTGGTTTATCCAGTGATCCCTGGTTGAAACCCTCATTTGTGGGATCGTGGGCGCAGGTCGTTCGGGGGAGCGCGCGACTTCGGCTGCGCGGAGTCGTGGCAGTTCGTGTCGGCGGGTTTGAGTGGTTTATCCAGTGATCCCTGGTTGAAACCCTCATTTGTGGGATCGTGGGCGCAGGTCGTTCGGGGGAGCGCGCGACTTCGGCTGCGCGGAGTCCTGGCAGTTCGTGTCGGCGGGGGCGCTGGACGCGTCGTGGGGCGCGGCGGGGCGGCGCGTGGCGGGCGCGTGCCTGCGCGAGGCGCTGCGCTTCCGCCCCGACGTCTGGTTCTTCAACGGCCCCGGCGCCATCACGCGCGCGCTCCAGGCCGTCTGCGGCGTCACCCAGGTGAGCTGCGCACGCGGCTTGTACGTCACTATTCCACGAGGGACATTAAAACAAGTGGTTTTCAACTATACGTACAAAATGTCCCAATCAGGGTGGTGAATCTCAAAAAGTTGTGTTTTTTTATCCAATTTTTCTTACCGCTTCTCCCTAATGGACAATTGTAAACTGTGACTCATCTGACTTAGGAGGCGGTATACATCGATCGCTATATCAATGTACATAAAAAAAACGATCATGTTCTGTAGCATAACATCTTTGATTTTAATATAGCTTTCAGTTATTTTCAATATTTGACGCATTTTGGTACTGAAACATAATTTCATTCGTAGAATAGTCCTATTAAATACAACTCGTGCGTTGGAAATTCTCAGATAAATCCCCGACTCGCCAAGCGAGTCGGGGATTTATCGACGATTTCCAAAGTACTCATAATATTACCTGTGATAAACATTATTAAGCGGTCACCACCATTAACGGCCAATTTTTGCCGGAAACATTGGCGACATCTTAAGTCAGGTTTTAATTTATATGCCGTTGGAGCATAATGGATAAGCGCAGCGAAATCCAAGACATCCTTTTCTCTGCTGATCTCTTCCTGAATGATTCTTCCAGGGTCTTGCCTATTTGCTCAGACGGAGTAGGTGATGGCGAATCGGAGCGGGAATTGCACCCTGTTGCACAAGAAATCATCTTCTTCACTTTTCTCTTGCTAAACATTTCATCCAAGGGTCTGTACGCGCAGGTGGAGCAGATGACGACGGAGCGAAGAAGGGATTTCCGCCTGCTCCCCAAGAAATCCTTTTCCCCGCTTACTGAACCATTCCTCCGAGGACTTTGTATGCGTCGGTGGAGCCAATGACGGCGGAGCGGTATGGAAATTCCCGCCAGCTGTTCAAGATAATCTTTACCTCGCTGTTCTCTTGCCGAGCGGTTCCTCCAAGGGACTTTTCAGTGCGCGCGAGAGGAGCTCCTGTTGGTAGAGAGCAGCAGAGATTTCCGCCTGATGCCCAAGAATTCTTTTTCTCGGTTTTCTCTTGCTGAACGGTCCTTCCAAGGGCCTTGTCTCTACGCGCAGGTGGAGCAGATGACGATTCCTGCAAGGGGTTCCGTGTATGCACATGTGGAGCAGATGATTCCTGCAAGGGGTTCCCTGTATGCAAAGGTGAAGCAAATGACGGTCCCTGCAAGGGCGTTCCCTATATGTGCAGGTGGAGCAGATGACGGTTCCTCCAAGGGCCTTGCTTGTATGCACAGGTGGAGTAGATGACGGTTCCTGTAAGAGCGTTCCCTATATGCGCAGGTGGAGCAGATGACGGTTGCTGCATGGGGCTTGCCTATAAGCACATGTGAAGCAGATGATGGTTTCTCCAAGGGCTTTGCTTATATGCGCAGGCGGAGCTGATGACGGTTCCTGCAGGGCGTTCCCTTTATGCACATGTGGAGCAAAGGACGTTTCCTGCAGGACGTTCCCTATATGCGCAGGTGGAGCAGATGACGGCGGAGCGGTGCGGGGGCTTCCGCCTGCTGCCCACGGAGGCCTTCTACCCGGTGTTCTACACGCATTGGCAGGCGCTGTTCCGCGAAGAGTGGGCGGACGCGGTGATGCGTCGCCTGGCCGGCAGCCTGGCGCTGCACGCGTGGAACCAGCTGAGCGCGCGCGAGCCCGTGCTCACCGCCTCGCGCCAGCCCTACGCGCAGGTGGCGCGCCGCGTGTGCGCGGACGTCGTGGCGGCCGTGGGCGCGCGCATGTAGAGGCCACGCCCACCCGCGCCTGGGAGGGGAGGGCAGGTCCATGGCATCGCGTCCTCCTTGCAGCTGTCTCATGAGCTTACCTGCAACACCCTGTTCTCTTGAAAAGGGAGTGGAGATGTGGGATACGGGATTCCATCCGTCACACCTGCTTCCCCTCCTTGCAGCAATCTATGGGACTACATGGACTTTCCTACTGCCTGCGGTTTCATTTATTTATTTATTTATTTTAGAAATTATTGCCATGGAGTTATGCTGGAGCATTTCTCAAGACTTTCAATTTATACGTCATGTTATTTACAAAATATTTCTGAACAATTAGAAGATTAAATATAATATAATAATTCCTTCGCGATAATCCCTTAGTATTATAACAGAACATACATTAAACAAGTAGTTGAATTCACGATGAAGAATGAACTGAATTACTAAATAATTCAATAAAAGGATAACTAAATAAAAAATAACTGGAATAATATTAAGTAAAATTATAGATATAATTTATAGTAATGCAGTTCCATGAGGGATAGATTCTATCGGTTATAACTGATTTATCTTGCAACAATCTCTGGAATTACATGAACAGCAACCCCTGGGATTAAACTTTCCTTTCCTGCCTCCTGTACCATTGCATCTTCGGGAATTTCAACTTCTAGGGAAGAGAATAGGTTATGAATTGGTGAAATCAAGCTACATGATCTATTCTTTACTTTCTTGTTTACTACGTACTTATGAATCGAAGAGAAAGTATGTTCACAAATCGTTGCAATGGTGCCCACGACGATAAATGAAAATGCGAGTACGTGTTTTGGAAGAGTGAGTTTTGAAGTTGATTTCATACTAGATGTCACCTTCTGTACAGGCCCTTGAATGGTAAACTTCCGGTCGTATTCTTTGTAAAGATGTGTATTGTATTATTTTAAGACGAGTGCTTTCAGTGTTGCGTACTTTGTTGTTGAATACAGACGTTAGGGTTCTGAAATTGCTCATTAAACATTTCTCTGCAGTCCTACATTTTGTAGGAAACAAGAGAAAAATTGAGAAGCGCTTAACTTTACTTTACAAGCATTAATTAAGAAAATGTTAACGAAACATTTGTGTTTTCTTAAACAAATATTTCATAGAAAATATCATAGTATATGTAAAGTTTTCTCTTCACACACCTTTGAGAAATGAAATTGGATTATTGTGAACTGCCTAATTTCATTTCATTATGGTTCATCCAAATGATAATGTAGTCGTAAACGGCAAGGGCATCTGTTTTGTGTTTATCAGTACAAATACAATCCTCCAATAACTCAATGCATCGAGAACTTAACAATTGCAGCTAAATAAAATCATTGTATCGCTCGTGAGCTACAATAGTGACACAACTCAAAAGATACGAATTTTGAGTTAATACACTCTCCCTCTTCAGAAATGGTATACCTTCCAGAAACAACAGCAGCGTATCTTTCAGTACAGTATTTCACCAACAAATGGCAGAAATGTGAATTCAAGAATGACGTGTTTTAATACAAAGTGAAAACTTCAAACTCATTTTTCTCAACACCCGATTTTTTTAGTTCTGTCACCATTGCCGCCCACGAACAATATTATTAGTAAATAGCTAAACTCTTGCAATTATATCGCTCAAAGGAAGAACAGTAGAAAAGTGACGACAGAAAAGTACATGTGCATTGCACAGAAAATGGAAACTTCTCTAAAATATTGTATAATGTCTTTCAGTATTAAATCTTAAAGTTTAATGAAATGAGAGAGGTGTACCAATGCTGCTAAACTGCAGTCATTATTCACAGTGAACGTAAAAGTTAATTTTTTTTTTGAAAATGGAAATGAAATGTTTTATATTTTAATACAAAGAATATTACTACTATTAATATACATTTCAGCGTAGTTTTAAAATACTACACTTTTGGGAGGATGAAAGTAGCAATGTCACTTCATTCAATTTTTACAAGACCCTATTTACTCAAATTCAAATGAAAATAATGAAATAATCCATTCTTTATTTTTTTGAAAACAAATATTGACGATGTGTATTTTTAATAAAAAAAACTCTATTGGAATCATCTCAACAATACGATCTAGAATTTTCGGGCGCAAATTTGAGTTTAAAGTTCTTTTTCGCTTTGCACCAGGATTGGGTAGTATTTAATACTTGTATTTTAAATACATTTTATATTTGAAAAACTGAATTTTTGAGTTTTGGGGGAATGTATTTTAGATATGTATTTAAATACATAAAGTAGGTGTATTTAAATAAAGAAATACTTCAAATACATACGAATAAGATGATAGTTTAGATCGAGAATATTTTCTTTTTGTTTAATTACGCTAGTGAATGCACCTCATTGAAACAAAATAAAGTTTCAGCTGTTGAAATTGGATTCTCTTCATTTTTAAATGATCCATCTAAAACATTAAAATGCTGGACAATTATCAATATAAAAAACGTTTATTCGTTATAAGTCTAGTTTATGTTCATCCAGTTGAATGAATATTTTGCAGATTTTATGCATTCGCCAACTAAGGGTTTATTGGCTGGTGATTTTTTTGAAAAATTAGTCGCTTTAAAAGGAAATTCCATTTCTATGAGTTAGATATATTTTTGATATCATTTTATATTTGAAAATGTTTATACACATTATTACAATAGTCATTGTTCAGAAATTTGTATGACTGTCACTTACTAACTTATTGCAATTGACAATTTGAATATATTGTTTCAATAAAAAATATACAATACAAAATTATTATATATTTACAGTATTTTGAGTATTTGAAGTATTTTAAATAACTATGTATTTAGCACATCAAATCATAATGTATTTTGTGTATTTAAATGCTAATTTTTAAAGTATTTTTGCGAAGTATTAAAATACTAAATTTAACATGCTTTGCGCAATGTCAGAACTGAGGTTTTATTAGTGCGTTCCAAAGATGGTGAATATATGCAAGGATGGTTAATACAAAGGTGGAGAGGAGATACATGCGAATTCGTATCCGAAAATCGGGATATCTGTGTGATTGTTGACTGGATATATTGTTCACAAGACTCGATGGTTTTGCTACGTCCGTGAACTCGATGGTTTTGCTACGTCCGAAACCACATGTGGGTCACAGACGTTTACAATTTCTACGGCAAAGATTTTCATTCAACTCCCCATAACTGTACAGATTTTGGCGTTGACTTGCTAGAACGGTCATAGAATTTAGAAATGCATCAAGACGTACGGAAAAATATTTTTATTTTTGAGAATATTACAGTAAAATTTTCTTACAGTCGGGAAGGTATGGACGTGGGGAGATATTTTAATGCTCTCATAGGGATAGGGAACGTGTTACGCTTTTAAGCGGAAACTTGGTAAATACGTCAAGAGTAATATATAGCTTTGTCGGTCCGCACATCATTAAAATATGTAAATTTTTGGTGTACTTTGTATGAAGTCTTTGTGATCTTTTCTGAATTTTCTGGAAAATATCTGAATATATTTTCTTTATATTTTTTGCTCGAATAGATGAAAATGCATAGAGAAGTATGGTATGTAGTTCAGTATTTTAGTTACTTTCACTAAAATCTCTGACATTTAGAAAGCTGAAAAAATATTTATATTTAAAATGCTAAAAGTTTTCGTTTAGAAATAATTTTGAGCTTTATACTCAATCAAGTTTCGTGATTTTTGCTTTAAATGAAAGGTAGTGTACCCTAGATATCTTATGGCTTTCTGTTATTAACTGATTTATTGTTAATGAAACATTTCAATTTAATAACATCGTAAAAATAATGGAATGAACGCTTATCTACCGTCAATTGTCCAAAACATCGTTTGGGAAGGCCTTGGCCGAGAGCGAGCAAGCGTGTATGAGATTAGAATTAGGGAAGCGAATATTTCAAATTCAACAATTGAGTGTTTTCAGTTGCAAATATAATATGCATATCGGACAACAATGTTCAGGGTACAACTAACATGTGTTCTTTCACACACACACACACACACACACACACACACACACACACAAATGAGTGATTTCGTGCATGTGATGCATCACGTTTTTACTACTTAAATGTGGTAGTATCTCCAACACTATAAAATATTCTAAAAGTATTGTCGTGTGTTGAATATTTCTATTTGTCATGAATGGCTTTGTTCAAATAAGTTCTTACAGCATCTGGCTTTGGACAAACCAATGGATAGTAGTAGCTTTTAATGATTTATAATACTCCCGTTCAAAATTTCCCAACACTCGATGGCTTTGTATGTTACATCCATACGAGGTATGAACTGGTAATACTGCAATTTCAAAATTGTAATCGCTGTAAAAATTACTTGCAGGTATGGATGATGCGAATAGTTAGAATTTAGTACAGATACATATTGTAAGCGTTGTTTGCTAATATGTTCAAAACTACACACAAAAGATCACCTGTAAGCTGTTCTTCAGCGTTCTTCTTCTTCTTGCCGGTTTCTTAACCGCGATTTCGGTCTTCCGGTAACTAATCTTCTTTTCAGCCTTCTGTTCTTCCAAGAATCAGGAGGTAATTTCCACTTTTCAATTATCCTTCTGATCTGGTCGTTCCACCCTGGTCTTGGTCTTCTCCGGTTTCTACTTTCGCTTGGTTGCCATTCTAATGATTTTTTTGGGAATCTTTTCTAGTCCATTTGCTGTACATATCCAAACTAAGTGACTTGTTTCTTTTCAATTTTCTCTATAATATCATTTGCAGATTCATTATGTCCTTAACAAGTTCATTTCTAATTCTTTCTCCTCTAGATATTGCTGCCGCTCTTCTGAGAAAATCCATTTCCAGGACTCTCGATTTTCTTGTCTGTTGTTCTGGAAGTTGCCATACTTCTTCACCATACAATGTAACACTAACAGAAATCTGATCTTCTTCATTTAATAATTTTCTAACGCACTCTTTCCATTTACTTACAGACATACTTTGAACGCGAACTTTTTACATTTGAGGAGATTTGACTTGTTTTATGAACTTCCGAATTTCGCTTCTTTTAGTTCTACTTATGCACATGTCTACTTCTTGACATTTACGCTGACATGATTGTTTTTCTTTCCTTATCATATTTCTAATTCTATTTCGTTGGTTTTTATATTCCTCCATATTTTTTGCTTTCTTGGTACTCAGCCATTTTTCATACTTTATCTTATTCTCCTCTATTTCCCGCTCCAGGTCTTGAGTAATCCTATAGCTCGTCCCTCTCTTTTTATTTAAAGGTATTCTACAAGTGCTTCTTTAGCTGCTTGGTATCGCCTATCTTTGAAGTGTTGAGATATCTTATTATTTGATCCAACTATGTCTTCATTCAGTAAATTATCCAATCTGTTTTGAAATAAAAATCTTATACTTGGTTGTGATAGACCGACTTTATTATATATCCTACTTTCATTATTTACATTTTTGTATTCCTTATGTTCTCTGATCTCAATTTCTTTTTGCCTTATAGGTGGAAACATAATATTGGTCTTCACTAGATAATGGTTGGATCTACGTTCTGGGCCTCTGTGTGCCCTGACATCCATTACTTTACCAGTTAAATATTGACAAGTGATTACGTAATCGAAGACAGACCTTCTTGCCTTATCTTTCCAAGTGAACATATGCTTATCTTTATGTTGGAAGTGTCCGTTTCTAATTGTAAGTTCATGCTGTTCACATAGTTGAATCAATCTTCTTCCATTCGAATTTTCCATCTCTTGTCCACGTTGACCAAGGACTTTATAAGGACAACGAGAAAGAACGAAACCACTGTGACAAGGACTATATAATTTTGGGGGTACTTGTCATGAAGCCTCTCGGACATTTTAAAAGCTTTTTGGCACGTTCCTACAACAATATTGAAGACAGCAATTTTCTTCAAAAGAAATTTGTTTTCCACAATTATTTCTTTAACTAGTAGTTTTCATATAATTTTTAAGGAAATAGGGCAATATTAAAAACTAGAGGTGCTTTAGAATGGCACAGACTTTATCGTTGTAAAGGTTTCTACCTTTACATAAAATATTTATAAAATATATAAAATTTCATTTGAAGAAAAAATCTCTGTCTTCAATTTTATAGTTGTAGGAAGACTCCAGAAAATTCAAACCTTTGTAATTTTCGAAAATTGAGAGTTAACCGCAAAAATCGGACGTATTCCACCTTTATAAGTGTATTATACTCTATTCTTACAAAAAAATTAAGAAAAAATGTAGCTGTTTTTGAGAAAATTTTGAAAATGTCTGGGGGGCGGGGATTCAAGTAAAGTACCCCTAAATTTTAAAGAATGCTTCTCAAAATTTCAAAGCTTCAACCGGAGCCAAATGGACATGGGTTTCTTCAGTTTAGAAAAGATCGTACGCATGGTTTAGGCGCTAGTAGTGTTCACAGACGGACGAACAGAGACAGATTGACGTTTTGAAAAATACTTTTTCGGTATTAGGGGACCGCAAAACGTGTATTTCCGTATCTCGAAATCGATTTTCCGCAGCATTTGATAACTTTCTCTATACTACGTATATTACACCATATTTACGTGTATATACGAGAAAGTAAAAACATTAAAATCAAGATTTTTTCAGAAACGGCTCCAAATTTTTCCTTTAAAGTTTGTATATGGATGATGGCACACACACTGCATGGGATGACATTAACGTCATTTTGCTGAATTCTTTTTAGTTTCTTGCTACGGAGTAGAGAGAAAGTTATGTAATGCTGCGCGAAAAAACGGCGAATTTTCTGCAGAAAAACCTCTAATAACAGAGCTCTGGTAATAAAGATGTGGACAAATTCTGTTGCTAAATTTTAAAAAAATCCTCTAACACGTGGTGTAGGCAGAATCCATGTTTCGTGGATCCTTGATTCCGAAGAATTGAATGACTGCAAAACATGTCTGTCCATCTGTGCACGACGCAAGCGGCTAAAGGATCCGGAGATTTTCTCGAAAAATTGTATTCCCCGATCGGTCTGGCACATGTCTCGGCTCCCTGTATTTGAAATTCTGTGCGTTCTTTTTATGAATTCCCAGGACATTCTCTAAATTTTCAAAAAAACAGCTCCATCTTTTTTAATTAAATTTTGTTGTTGAATAATGTGAAGGTCATTTGAGAGAATAGTGTAAGTCTCTTTTTCGTTAAAAACCCTAATTTTTCGAACATTACAAGTTAAAAAAATTTCGGAGTCTTTCTTCAACTAAAATATTAAAGATAGATACTTTTTCCCTTAATGAGATCTGTTCCTTAAAGATATATTTTGAAATACGATCGCGTACAATTTTTCGAAAATTGTAGTATTTTTCGCGTAATTTTGCGTCAAAATACGGGTGAGAAAATACGCCCTGTTTTAGCGTCACTAGTTTTAAAAAATTACACAAATGTAATTTAATAAATCGCCGTTAATAAATTGTCATTATCGGCGATTTGTATACGCTATAGCATTTCTGAATAGAAGTACTAAGAAAGATTACCAATGAAGTTTATCGCAAACTCATCAAGTTTCTGTTAAAATTAGCTCAAAATTGACCATTTTCAGAAACGCTCAAGAGACATTTTCTGAAAATGACTCCAAATTCTTCAACGAAAATTTGCATATAGAACCAATTTTTTTGTCGCTGTGATTCTTAAAGTCATATATCAGTTCTACCGTTAGGGGATCGAAAAGTTAAGAAAATGTGAACAAATGACTTTTAGGCAGCAACCTTGCTAGTACGAGTGTCTGTGTCATGCTGTAGCATCACTATTTAAATTATATCATATTCTTTAAAAAATGAATACTTATTGAATAATAACACGAAGAGGATGTAAAGTTTGGGTGTGTCGAGACAGACTAGATTACACACGTACATTATTTCAGGACATAGGAACAGAACAGGAAAAATTCAAATGTTCAGTTATTTTTAATAAACTCAGCCTTATTAGTACTTTTGATTATATTCATAGTTTACTTGAACATACATAAGTATGGACTGGTTGAATTCTAAATTCACCTCGAGAGAGTTGCACTGAAAGAAGCATCCTATCGTAAGAGAGGCAGACTGCCATTGCTTTCCCCACGTACCCACTAACACAACGAGTAACACCATTGAGAGTTAGAATATCATTACTAGGGAAAGGGTTTTGAGGTGCCAATTCTGGTCGGAAAAGGGGGGGGGGGAGGTTATAGAAATATACACGAAAAGGTGCCCAGAAAGGTGCTGTTGAAATAACTGTACTAAATATTAACACCAGTTACATGAATTCAGCTTCCAGCATAAGTGTATCATTTTGTGCCAAATTTTTCTTCTTTATAGAGTCTGTAAGAGGCGATTTATAGTTCTTTACACAACACTGCAGTAAATACAAAAATAAAGGAGACAAACATAACCATTTACTGGGTCAACTTATGTTGCATAATATAAACCATATTGCATTATAAGAAACATTTAATGTTTTTGTCGGCTGGCGCTTTGAGCTCAGGAGATTTGTGACTGTAGAGAAACACCCCTCGACATCTACAGACACCAGTGGAACAAATCTTGTAAGCACTCGTGAAGGGAGTTCTGTAAAAGTTGCAAAGGTGTCACATTCTGATTATTCTTCAAATTTAATTCGAATTTGTCTTCACCAATCTATCAGGTTTGCCCCTAACATTCATCAACGCCTTCCACTGTTCCTCCTCGATAAACGATTCCTCCTCTTCCAAACTCTGAACCACTTCATGAAAATACTTGTAGCCATGCACTGCGAAAAGTTTCAAATCTATGTCTTCGTTGCTTAGTAACTGTGGAGCCTGCTTGACGGCTGCTGATTAAATCTGATTAAATGTAATTTTAAAAAGCTGTTCAAAGAAACAAAACATTTTCCTGTCCAATCTTGTAAAAACGGAGAAGAAAAGTGCAGAAAAAAGTGCTAAAGCGTGCAGAAAAAAGTGCTAAGTGCTAAAGTGAAGAAAAAAGAGAGACAAGTTGGGGAAATGTAATAATCTCATGAAAAGATGCAACAAAATGTGTTAATTTCGCCTTATTTCATCCCAAGAAATACAAATATTGAACTATCTGTATGAAAACAACTATATTTTTGGAAAGGTGCCGCACATTAAAATCCTTTCCCTGATCATTACTCATCACCATTCATACCGTCAGAATATTTCCTATTGTTCCAGACACTTTCTGCGACATTAATGCAGAAGCTATAATTTTTTATTACTCTCTCCAGGGAACAAACGCCTGTGCCTTGCGCATGGAAAGCCACACGGAGGCGAATATCAATTCTAAACCCTGTTAAATATCCATAGTTTTATGTTATTTAAATTTACGAATGGAATTGTAACATTTCGTCCGAAAATCTCTTAACTTTTTTCATTCATTGATTAAAAATTAATTGGTTGGAAAGATAATTAATAGTGCCTTTTAAATACTAAATGCAAAACTAGTGTCAAATAAAATTAATTTCCGTTCAACAAAAAATTTCTTTGCAAATTAATTTGGATACACGTAAATTTGATTTTATCATTAGCAAACGGTCAAATTATTGAAGATAAGATTAGCAAACCTTCTGGTATATCGATTTCATACAATCTCTGTTCGCCGATATGGTCGCCCTTTACCAATGTTGGAAAGAGAGATCTAAAAGAAGAGCATAGAATTGACGTACTTCATTCTGCGTGGGGCACACATATTTCTAAACGCAGGAAACAATACTCCTCATTGACATCTATCCCTTCCATATGACTCTGAGAACCACCTAAAATTGGCTCTCAATTAGTATGTGCTTTAGTTATGGAAATTCATGAATCATTAATATCAAGTTTGTTTTGTATAATTTCTAATCAATTTCACGTAATTACTCTTACTTTTCAGCAATTATTGAATGCAAAAAAAAGTGTAGAAAAATGCATTAAGAAATATTCTAGATACACATAATACCATCTCAAATAGATTTAATATTTAGACAAAAAATAATGCTTTCTTCTGAAGGATATATAAATATCCTCATTTTCCAATCTTTTGCCATGCGTACATCCTTTAACCCTTCGAAATCCCATCTGGCGAATTAAAAAGGAGGTACCTTGTAAACAGGTCTTATTTTAATCTTGCAATGTATATTTGTACTGCTTCAAATTTTAAATGTAAGACCCATATATCAATGTAAAATACTTTAAAGTTTGTGTGAACAGAAAGTTTAATGACCCGTGAGGGCCAAGATGTCCAATTCTCAATACTAACAAGGCAAAAAATCCTTATCAGTAATTAGTTTGATAACAGACAGTATCTGAGTCTACAGCCTATTACAAGGTAGAGACAGTGGTAATCAAAGTGGTGAAAACTACCTAGCCACTGGTAATCGATTCCAGTCGGGTGACAGAGAGAGAGAGCGAGAGAGAGAGCGAGAGAGGGAGAGCGAGAGAGGGAGAGCGAGAGAGGGAGAGCGAGAGAGGGAGAGCGAGAGAGGGAGAGCGAGAGAGGGAGAGCGAGAGAGGGAGAGCGAGAGAGGGAGAGCGAGAGAGGGAGAGCGAGAGAGGGAGAGCGAGAGACGGAGAGCGAGAGTGGGAGAGCGAGAGAGGGAGAGCGAGAGAGGGAGAGCGAGAGAGGGAGAGCGAGAGAGGGAGAGCGAGAGAGGGAGAGCGAGAGAGGGAGAGCGAGAGAGGGAGAGCGAGAGAGGGAGAGCGAGAGAGGGAGAGCGAGAGAGGGAGAGCGAGAGAGGGAGAGCGAGAGAGAGAGCGAGAGAGTGTGAGAGAGCGAGAGCGAGCGAGTGAGAGAGAGAAAGAGATAATGAGAGCGAGAGAGCAAGCAAGAGAGAGCGCGAGAGTGAGAGTGAGAGAGAGAGAGCGAGCGAGAGAAAGAATGATACGTTCTGTACAATGACACGTAAATGAGATGAGATGACTTATAAAGCCTTAGAGTACTTTAAGTTAAGTATCTACTAGTACACGTTGAAGAACATGTACTACTACTACTTTTAAGAACATATTTCTATTAGTACCCACCAAGAAAATGTTTTGTGCTGCTTAGCTATTTCTAAACAATTAGCGACTACACTTATAATCAAGAACGAATCCTCTATCCTTTGATCAGATACTTGTTTTGCTTCTGGACATAAATGTAACATCACTCTTTGCGTAGGATTTCTATAATTCGGTTATCTAAATTAGTTAATCGTTGTCCATCTTCTCACAACAGTAAGTCGATACCTTCACGAAGGGAAATGATGAGGGATAATAGCCAATATATATATATATATATATATATATATATATATATATATATATATAGCTTAATTGCCATTGCGAATAGTTTTTATTTGAAGGGAGAGAATATGTTCTTATCAATTTTTGCCAAAAACGCTCGTTTCCTTCTTTATTCGGAATTCAACATGTAATCTCAGAAAATAATAAAACCTGCACATAACACATCTCCCCATCTCCTCACACAGTTTTTAACTGTTCTGGGCGATAAAAAATCATTTTAAAAATAAATAAATAATACCACTTGTCTTTGGAAAGTAAAATACAGACCACTTCTATTTGAGTCGTCGCGTCGGCGGTCCATCTCGCTTTATCAGCGACGCCCGGTGCGCGCAAATAGCCCAACGCTGAATACCGTGAGCGGCCAATTCCAAACACAAACGTCGACAGGAGATGGTGCGATAAGCGCAGATAGTAGGGCGCTGCGCAGTTCGCTCTGCGCAACGGAGGCAGCGAGCGCAGCGCCCGCGGAGGTGACTGCGCGCGACGCTTTCGGATCCTCCGCGCAGAGTTGTCGACGAGAGCACAGCTCCCGGCAATGTGGTCCACTTTACACTGGTGTTCCGCGAGGTGTGAGTGAAGGTGTTCACAAGGAGTCGAAACTTAAAGGTAGGTGACGTGAGCGCAACAGCCTGCGGTCACGACAATCAAAGAAGCCATTGTTATTTCGTGTTTCCGAGCGCATCTACTAACATGGTCATGAGTCCCTAAGTGTATTGCATGTTTTATCTTGGGAAGTGGAGGTGATCTTTCCCCCTGCATGATGGAACCCGCCGCCGATGTACACATCGGCTAGAGGGGCTTTCCATATCTAAGTATCTCCAAGGTAAGAGGGGTACTCCAAACCGGGACAAGATCCTCACTGGTCTCCAGATATTGTGGTAGTGTAGTGCATGTGAGTGTAAGTAAGGGGGGATAATAGGGCAAGGAAGAGGAAAGGAAGATCGCTCGCGGTCCGTGGCCCTTTTGTTAGGGTACTGCTCCGGCATTCGCCCGGGGTTGATCAGAGAACCCTCGGAAAACTACCGAGCAGAGCAGCCGGTCGCTAAAATCCTCCTCTGGACAGAGATTGAATTCGCCCTAGCCATGTAGCGAGTTGAAAACCATGCCACCGTCGGGAGTGGAACCCTAGGACTTCCCGGTCAGAGGCACTGCAGTGACATCAGTTGATGCTCTGAGCCACCTAAGCCGGTCCCGGCATTCGTCCAGAAGCAATTAGGTAAACCACGAAAACCACTGGTCAGAGTGGCCGCAATGCCGGCAGGGGCCACAACATGTCGATGTTAAATACATCAAGGACATTTTCGGCACTAGTGGGAACCTAACCACCCTTACTGGTACGCAACCACCTTTACTGGTACGCATGAGCCGTCGACCTAACGCTCGCCGCAACAGACGTTAGTAACTATCAAATGTGGATAACGAATTTTAAGCGTCCACAAAAGTGTAATGAATTTTAAGTCTGGCTCTCAGTACTTCTTGAAACGAAAAAGGTTTCATAATGAAAGAAGTTTGATAGTCACTAGCCTAGAGGCTAATCAAGACCTACAAAATGTATTCAAAATATATATTTCAAAATTATTCAACATTTCAAAATTCGAACATTTAATTCCCCAAAGTATTAAAACATGCCTTCTCAATGTATTGTAATTTGCAGTTCTGCCCAAATACGATCCAGGTGTTTTCTCAGTCGATGTTTTGAAGCATTATCTTACATTCTTAGGAATGTCTATGTTTCTCTATTTTATTTTGTTTCGTCTCTTCGCATTAATTTCATGTACGCTATTATATTCGGCGATGTCTGTGGAATACATTATATTCATATTTCTCCTTATCAGAAACAATAATTGATTAGTTTTTCAAGATAAGGTAACCTTTCGTTATCCTATCTGTATTATCTAATATATCAGATTGATTTTTTTGTAGGTTTATGGTTGCGAGTGACACATATCGACGAAAATGAACTTTGAGGAACCGAATCAGTAGTATTACCCCCGCACATTTTCTTGAGCCCTCGCTTCGCTTGTTGCAAGAGGAGTGGGGAGTTTGATTATTTTTGCAAAAGGAATTTTATATCAAATTTGTAATTCGTTTTTCAATGCAACATAATTTCTATTACATGGGAGCAAACATTTCTGGTAATCGTATTTTGTCTACAACGCTCGTTTCTATCATTTTTTGTTAATTCAACTTCTGTTGGCAAAGGAGACGGGGTAGGTATTCCCAGGCTCAAGAAAACGTGCCCGTATAATAACTACTCTGTGTTTGCTCTCGGTCTTTATTTTTCTAGTGTAAGTTCTGTCATTGTATAGAATACCTATTTAACTTCTGTTAACAATTACGTCTTAATAAATAATAATTACTGTTAATACATAATAATAAAATGTATATATGAAGCAAGCATGTACAGAACAAATATATGATGTGATGCTTTATTCTGGCCCATATTTTAGAACCACAAAATTTAGAAAATGACATCAGTAAATAATAAATTTGGATAATTTATTGTGGAAAAGAAAGTTAATGTATTTCGAAATGGATGAAAAGACAGAGATTGGGAGAAAATAAATAAAAGAGGCCAAAGTAGGAACGTGGATTTTTATAATTAAGTGTATGTCTGGGGCATATTAAGTAATTTCCGTGCGAGGAAGTAAATAATAATAATAATAATAATAATAATAATAATAATAATAATAACAATAATAAATAATAATAACAATAATAATAATAATAATAATAATAATAATAATAAAATTTAAAGTTTATCAAGAAAAACAGGCCAGTGAGGGTAAAGAGTGGATAGCCAATAGTATGAAGAGTAATGCATGACAAACGAATCTGATGAGCAGAAAACATAAAGGAGATTCGAATTTAAGAACTTTCTGTACAGAGAAGTCAGTTGAAAGGCAGGTAGTATGATTGACTAGAGGAGAACCAATGCGAGTATATCTCTAGAGAAGTATATCTACGGTAGTTTGACTTAACCCCCCCCCCCTAGGGGCTCTATACTTGGATTTATTCATAACTGCCTGTGGAATGAATCAGCTGTTACGGTGTTATCCGATTGGAAGGGTGAACGCCGCCATAGTGACGTCACTGTCGTGACGTGGAAGGTCCCGATTGGATAACACCATAACAGCTGATCAACTGTCACAGACAGCAATGGAAAAATCGCAGTACATGCACCAATTTTGACGTTTGATTTGAAAACTAGAGAGCGCAGGTCAAGATACAATATACGCAATCTTATCCAGTAATTCAAATCCAAACTCAGTTTTTTTTATGAATTCTGTTTATTTGTAATTTATTTCTATGGAAATATTAGGCAAATGACTTAATAGTAATATTTACATGCGTGGAAATGTTAGTGAGTAGTGGCATTCCTATTTAAACAATTCGGTACGTTATATCTAGCGGTTTATGGCGCTGTAGACTTGTTTCTTCACCATTGTGTAATAGATTAATAGCGGGATTATTTGGATGATTTTCCAGTCTTGCGTGATATTTCTGACTCGCGGACGCTATTTCTTCTTTAATGGTCTTGGTTTGAAGGTCGTTTGCTCGCGCATAAAGATCCGAACATCTTATTACCTATAAAATCCTGGTTTCACGTTGATTTGTTTCGTGAAACGTGAAATGTCACTTTCCATTATTTACACAGGAACGTGTAAATTATGGGCAAGCGCGTGCTCTGCCTTGTGCCCTGTGAGGCAACGCGCACTCTGCCATTATGATCAATTTTGCGCTCTGCCATGTGTTCATTATAAGACATCACATGCTCTTTTGTGTGTACTTTGAGACATTATGTACTCTGTCTTGTAAGCTTTATGAGAAAGTATGTGCTATGTCATGTGCGAACTACGTGTATGCGCGTGTCCTGTTGTGTGTGCTTCTTTGTACTCTGTGAGAATGCACGCGCCTTGACCTCTCTGCTGAATGAGAGACCTCGTGCCCAGTGAGAAACCGCGTACCCTGCTTCTATGAAAAATTCTGTACCCTGCCTTTTGTACCCTGCCCTGCGCGACGAAAGGGAAACTGTGGGCTCTAGCCTGTCCGCCCAATGAGAATCCGGTTACACTGTCACTTGATCTTAATGAGAATGCATATGCATTGCCCTGCGCTCTCTGTCCTGCAAGCCCTCCCTTCGTTTCAAATGACAAAACGAATGCCCCACCCAGTGTACCCAATGCGAAACTGCGTGCCCTATCCTTTGTGCCGAATCAGAAATTGCGTGCCCAGTGTGAACCCAATACCCTGCCACGAGACCTCAATGAACTAGTGGTGCTAAAACAGCACATACTTTCTCGCCCGTACATTCACACAAAATTACGCGACAAATTGTACATGGCCTTATTTCGAATTTTTGCAGTTTTTGAAAAATCAGAGTTTTCAACGAAAGTGAGACCTGCGCCATTCTCTAAAGCGTCCTTCACACTATCCAGTCCAAATTTAATCAAAAAACGATGGAGCTATCTTTTTGAAAATTTTGAAAATATGCCAGGGGCTTCATGTAAAACACCAGCCAAAATTAAAATATTTTAAATTCAAGGAGCCGCGACATCAGTCAGATCGATTAAGGAATATCAATTTTGGAGAAAATGGGCTGAACGGTTTAGCCGCTAGCAGTGTTTCCAGACAGACGGATGGACAACAGACGAACGGACGGACGGACGGACGGACGCATGGACGGACAGACGGACGGACGCACAGTAGGACGGACGGACGGCCAGATAGAAGGACCGATAGGCGAACGGACAGACAGACGAACGGAAAGAAAGACGGATAGACGGACGGACAGAGACAGACAGACGGTCGGTCGGTCGGTCGGTCGGTCGGTCGGTCGGTCGGTCGGTCGGTCGGTCGGTCGGTCGGTCGGTCAGTCGGACGGACGGACGGGCGGGCGGGAGGACGGGCGGACGGACGGGTGAACGGACGGGTGGACGGACGGGCGGACGGACGAACGGGCGGATAGATGAACGGAAAGTCGGACGGACAGAAGAACAGATGGACTCAATTTTTCGGTATCAAGGTCCCACAAAACATGGAATTTGGCTACACCTCTTGTTAGAGGATTCTTTTTCTAAATCTAGCCTCTAGATTTATCCACTTTTCAGTTTGCCAGGGCCCTGTAATAAGAGATTTTCTGCCCAGCATTCCATAACCCGCGCCGTGCGCGTGAGCGTGCGCGTGCCGCAGAGGGGCCATGCGAGTGCTGCGCGCGCGGCCGGCGCGCGTGACGGCGGGCACGGCGCTGCTGCTGCTGGGCTTCGTGCTGGTGGCGGCGTACGCCGGGCTGCTGGCGCCGCACCGCCCGCTCTTCGGCTGGGTGCGCGTGGTGCCGCTGGACTTCGACTCCGTGACCGGCGGGCCCGCGCCCGGCGGCCGCAACGTCTTCCTCGTCGAGGCCTCGTGCGCGCTCGACGACCAACCGCCGACGCAGGACACGGCCGGTGAGCACGCGCACACGCTGCAAGCGCTATTCGTTTTGTTAACGTGGAACCGGGAGCGGTGGCTCAGTGCATCAACTGATGTCGCTGCAGTACCTCTAACCGTGAAGTCCTAGGTTCGAGTCCCGACAGTGACAGAATTTTTGACACTAGCGAATCCAGTCGCTGTCTGGAGGAGAATTCTAGCGGCCGGCTGTTCTGATGGATAGTTTTCCGTGGTTTCTCCGATCAACACCAGGCGAATGTCGGAGCAGAACCCTATCAAACGGGCCACGGACAGCGCGCGATCTTTCCTTCCTCTTCCTTGTCCTATCCTCACCCCTTACACACACACTTATACTAACGTGCACTACACTACCACACATGCCGGGAAACCGGTCGGGGACTTAGAACTTGTCATGGCTGAGGCGGAGCCTTTGAGATACCTGGTTGGGAAAACCCCGCTAGTCGACAGTAGGTCGGCGCTGGATCTCGCCATTCAGTCGCGGAAGATCACCGCCGCCTCCCGATGAAAATCATGCTCTACACTTACGGGACTAATGACCTCGGTAGTTGAAGAAAGGTTTGGGGACTAATGACCTCGGTGCAGTTGAAGAGGTTACGGGACTAATGACCTCGGTTTTGAGAATATAAAGAAGAAAATAGGTTTCGATGTAGTGGCTCATTTCTCTCACAATGTTAAAGTTCCAGACGAAACATGCAATCTAGAACTCAGATTCCAAAGTAAGGAGACCGTTGTTCTCACGCCTGCCCTTCCGGAAGAGGAGATATCGATTTCGCTGCTATGCTATGTGCCCAGCGCCTGCTTGGTATCAGCTTTAGCGTCAAAAATGAATCCGTGAATGTCAAGAGGCGAACTGTATCCCACGCACGTGCATTAGTAACTCAGCTGTTGATTTCTTACAGACGCAGGTTCGGTTATGCACAGTGGTTGGCGGCAGTGGCGAATCCTGAACATTATTTTAAGTATACCGCACTTTATGAAAGCTCCTCTACCGTTATCTTTTATTTTGAGCTTTTCTGAAATCCTAATACTATGAAATTCCGTCCTTAATAATTATTATTTATCACAATTACAGAAACCACTAACTTCTGGATCATTAACACACTCCATCTTCACAAAAACTCGAGAGAAGCGTAAATGCTGAACATACCACGAAATGTTACAGTGTTATAACATTGCTAGGTATGTTAATAGCTAATGTTTAGGGTTGATTCATTTACTACGAACGCACATTACACATGAATTGAAAACATCCTTGTCTTACGAGTGATTCGGAACCACACTCCTGGAGTAACGCGTAACTGGTACCAATGTCCTAAATCCACCATACCCGTTATGAGTTCGAAAAGTCGTTCATAACAGTACGGATAACTTGTTTCTGAGCAATTCGACGTAAGGGGTGTGACGATTTCCCATTCTAATTTGCGAGTGTAGGAAGGAGACTTTCGCCTCTATGGCACCCCCTTTCTGGGAAGATACCAGTAGACATTCGGCTGATTGGGGTAATGTCTGTATAAACTTTAAACTCACAAAGTAACAGGCGTTCAAAGAAGATCAGCTGACTGGAACTGTTTAGAGACCTGCCTTAAACTTTCAGATCACAATGAATACGTAGAGCCCAGTTTACTAGTTTTGTGTGGCTAGAGTCTTGGCGTTGTGCTCTCTTTATGCGGGTGCTTACGAAGGGGGTTTAGCTGTTCAAACAAGTATGCTTGTGGGTTAGTATCCTAGACTGTTTAACTTATATTATCAAGAGAATGGTCCAGGATTTATTTATAGACAGTTTTGTTTCTATTGTAACATTTATTGATCAACGTTTCGAAATCTCTTCCGGTTTCTTCCTCAAGGTATACTGAAATATTATGTGTATTTAAAACCATAAATCCTAGACAATTCTCCTGATTATAGGTGCTTCCGTATGCAAAGTAAAGTATGCTTGTGCTTCCGTATGCGAAGAGTCTAGGCAGCTGTGGCCATGTTCTCGTAGTCGGGGTTTAGGCCTCCAGCCGAGCGTGCCTGTACTTGTGTGTGCTTAAAGTCTGGGCTGATTCTGTCGGGTGGATAGGTCTACTGGGCTTCGAGTCGGAGCTTACTCTTCCCCGTACTTGCAAGTGTACAAAATCGGAACTGGGGCGGTCGTATGTTTAGAGTCAGAACTTAGCCTTTCACGTACGCGTGCTCAGAGCGGTGGCTTAACGTACAGAAGAGTGTGTCCGTGTTTGTGACAGAGTCATGGCTCAGGCGTCTTCGTACTTACGCGTGCGCAGAGTTGGGGCTGGTGTGCACAGAGTGGACGCTCAGCAACCCCGCGCTTCCGCATGCGGAGTCGGGGCTGGTGCTGCCGTGTGCAGAGAGTCATGGGCCAGCCGAACCCGTGCTTGCGCGTGCGCGTGCTTAGAGCCGGGGCTGGTATGCACAGAGTGGACGCTCAACAATCCCCGTGCTTCCGCATGCGCAGAATCGGGGCTGGTGCTGCCGTGTGCAGAGAGTCATGGGCCAGCCGAACCCGTGCTTGCGCGTGCTTAGACTCGGGGCTAGTGTGCACAGAGTAGAGGCTCAGCAACCCCCGTGCTTCCGCATGCGCAGAGTCGGGGCTGGTGCTGTCGTGCGCTCAGAGTCATGACCCAGCCGTGCCCGTGCTTGCGCGTGCTTAGAGTCGGGGCTGGTGTGCACAGAGCGGAGGCTCAGCAACCCCCGTGCTTCCGCATGCGCAGAGTCGGGGCTGGTGCTGTCGTGCGCTCAGAGTCATGACCCAGACGTGCCCGTGCTTGCGCGTGCTTAGAGTCGGATCTGGTGTGCACAGAGCGGAGGCTCAGCAACCCCCGTGCTTCCGCGTGCGCAGAGTCGGGGCTGGTGCTGTCGTGTGCTCAGAGTCATGACCCAGCCGTGCCCGTGCTTGCGCGTGCTTAGAGTCGGGGCTGGTGTGCACAGAGTAGAGGCTCAGCCACCCCCGTGCTTCCGCATGCGCAGAGTCGGGGCTGGTGCTGTCGGCGCGCGCCGCGTGCGCCCTGGAGTCGGCGGCGCGCGCGCACCCGTCGCACTCGGTGTACCTGGTGCACACGTGCCCCGTGGACGTGGAGGCGACGTGGCGAGGCGCCGCGCCGGCGCACGCGCTTGCCGCGCTCACGCTGCCCAACGTGTTCGTGTGGCCGGCGCCGACGCAGCGCCTGCTGCAACACTCGGCCCTGGACGCGCTGCAGGCGCTGGCGGCGCGCCGCGCACACGCCGACGGCCGCGCCCCCTGGCCGCTGCCCTACGCGTCGCTGCTGCTGCGCTACTTCCTGCTCTGGAAGTACGGCGGCCTCTACCTCGACAGCGACGTCTTCGTGCTCAAGTAGGCTTGCGTCTATTCATTTTTTCACTCATTTTTCGTTTCACTCATTTTTCGTTTCACTCATTTTTCGTTTCACTCATTTTTCGTTTCACTCATTTTTCGTTTCACTCATTTTTCGTTTCACTCATTTTTCGTTTCACTCATTTTTTGTTTCATTCTTTTTTGCATCAACTTTGCTTATTTTTTCGTTTACCGTTTTGCTTCATTTATTCATTTAATTGCCTTGTTTTATTTGTTCAAACTTTATAATTTTTATTTTATTTTCCTTTCCAATAATTAATTAATATACTATTTTTTACTCATCTCTAATTTTCGTTCATTTATTATTTTTTAACTAGAAAATCATTTTCATGAAATAGTTTGTGTACCCACCATGGCATACTCGGTTGTCCTACTACGATTACTGAAGTATCTTTCATACAGAGCCATTACATATTTCTTCCGCCTTTTCCATTTTTTTACACTCTTCCTCCACGTCACCTTACTTTTTCGTCTCTCCTCTTTCCTTTTCCCCTTGTCTTCTACCCATCGCTCCTCCAACCTTTCTATTGCTTCGTATTTTGCCGTTTCTATTCAATTAAGTCTTTCTCTTCTACGTTATTCTTTCTTTTACCTGCAATATTATCAATATGTTGGAGCACACAAATTCTACAAATTAAATTTTGATGCTCCACTCCAATGACGTCGTCCAAACTAGTAACTTCGCAGGACGTCTTTGTGTTTTAGTAGAGTTTAACAAATGAAAAAATACCTGAGAGAGGAACTAACCTCCGGGGATGTTCAGAAGTTGCCTCACTAACACCCGAGCAGTGCAACAGTTCCCCTTAAAGAATTCGACTGTGAAATCTGATTAACGTAAGAATGACAGCAGCATTAAGGATGCGATCTGACACGATTATGCTGTCTTCACAATTTCATAGCATCAACTCTAATAAAGCTCATGGTCAGGCCAGAAAAGACCTCCTTTCCCGTCGACGCTGTCTTGTGGCGGAATCACAACCTCTTCATAAAAAATGCGAATCAGAGAGGGGGATATTTCACTACACTACTTTTCTCGCATGCGCTGCGGGTTTTACAAAGTTGTAAATCTGTAGTTAAGCTCTAGTTGTGTCCGAGGACATCCTGTAGAAGTGTATTCTTGTAAAATATATTTATAACGTCGGAAACTAGCCAAGAGTTTTTATCTCAAATCGCAAAAGAGCTGACTTCTCTCACCCCTTCGCGAATAGCGCAAGCCTCAATGCTCTCTCGTCTTCCCTTTGGCCTCTATATCTACAGCAAACATTTTCAGAATTTTTTTCTGGAACCGTCGGGTGAAGGAACGGTGTTTGCCTCAAGCTTCATATAAACATTTTTGCGGGGGAGCAGAAAAGAGCTCATAGAACACAATATTTTTTATGTTATACAGTTAGCCATAGCGGGACATGATTTCTGAGGCTACAAGAAGGGGATTCTCGTCTTTGTCTACATTTCACGCATGTCCAGTTCAGCTGTTGTTCAGTAGTCGATTTAGTTGGTCATTGCGAGGCACGAATTCACAGGGGAAGATAGACTACAAGGTAGCTACGAGGAGAGGGGTTTCTCCTCTGTTAATTTTAGAGTATGCATAGCCCAGCGCCTGTTACAGTAGTCAGTCTACAGTTGGTCATTACGACACACGACTCCTTACGTGATGGGCTACAAGGGAGAGATCCTTCTCTTCCAGTTTGTTTTTTTTCGCATGCGCAGTCTAGTGCTTGTTTCAGTAGTTCATCTAGTTGGTCATTGTAAGATACAAATTATCAGGGAAATATAGACTGCAAGGTAAGCTACGAGAAGAGGGATCTTCTCCGCTACGTTTTGCGCATACACAGCCCAGCGCTTGTTGGTCATTGCGAGAAACGGCTCCTCAGGAAACGAGATACAAGGAGAGGAATACTTCTCGTACAGTTCTTTTCGCGCATGCCTAGACAAGCTTTTGTTTTAGTAAACGATCTGCAGTTGATCATTGCGAGACACGACTCTTTAGGAGATAAGCTACAAGGAGAGGATCATCCAGTTCTTCGTCCGTTTGCGCAGTCTAGTAGCTGTTTTAAAAATCTTGAGCTGCAGCAGTTGATTCCGAGATCCTGTGCAGTCAACTAGCTGTTTAAAAGACCCTGAACTGCAGTTGTTGATGGTGTGCCCGAGCGCAGTCCACTAGCTGTTCCAAAGACATTGAGCCGCAGTTGATGACGTGGGCGTCCATAGTCCAGAACCTGCTCCAAAGAACTTGAGTTGCCCTTGTTGATTGCGAACACGTGCGCAGTCTAGTAGTTGTTCCAAAGATATTGAGCTGCACTTGTTGATGGCGTGCTGAATACAGTAGCTGTTCCAAAGAGCTTGAGTTGCAGTTGTTGATGACGTACGCGTGCGCAATCGAGTTTCTGTTTCAAACTCCTTGAACCTCAGTTGTCGAAGGCGTGGGCATGCGCTGTCCACTAGATGTACTAGGACTTCGAGCTGTTTTTGTTAATAGCGTGACCGTCTGGGTCCAGTAGCTGTTCCAAAGACCTTGAGCGGCAGTTGTTGATGGCGTGGCGTGCGCGGTCCAGTAGCTGTTCTAGGACCTCGAACTGCAGTTGCAAATGGCATGCGCTTCCACAGTCCAGTAGCTGTTCCAAAGACCTTGAATGACAGTTGATGGCGTGCGCGTGTGCTGTCCAGTAGCTGTTCTTGGACCTCGAGCTGCGGTTGTTAATGGCGTGCGCTTGCGAAGTTCAGTAGCTGTTCCAAAGACCTCGAGCTGCAGTTGCTAATGGCATTCGCTGGCACAGTCCAGTAGCTGTTCCAAAGACCTTGAGTGGCAGTTGATGGCGTGCGCGTGTACTGTCCAGTAGCTGTTTCAGGACCTCGAGCTGCAGTTGCAAATGGCATGTGCTTGCGCAGTCCAGTAGCTGTTCCAAAGACATTGAGTGGCAGTTGATGGTGTGCGCGTGTGCTGTCCAGTAGCTGTTCTAGGACCTCCAGCTGAGTTGCTAATGGCATGCGCTTGCACAGTCCAGTAGCTGTTCCAAAGACCTTGAGTGGCAGTTGTTGATGGCGTGCGCGTGTGCTGTCCAATAGCTGTTCTAGGATCTCGAGCTGCAGTTGCAAATGGCATGCGCTTGCACAGTCCAGTAGCTGTTCCAAAGACCTCGAGCTGCAGTTGTTAATGGCATGCGCTTGCGCAGTCCAGTAGCTGTTCCAAAGACCTCGAGCTGCAGTTGCTGATGGCGTGCGCGCGCGCGTGCGCAGGGCGCTGGACGCGGCGGGAGGAGCGGACTTCGCGGTGGCGGAGGGCGCGGACGAGGTGTCGGGCAGCGCGCTGGCCTTCTCGTGGGGCGCGGCGGGGCGCCGCGTGGCGGCCGAGTGCCTCAACGACTCGTTGCTGCTGCGGCCGGAGGGCGCGTCGCGCGTGCACGCCGCCGACCAGGTCGTCACGCACGCACTCGCGCGCGTCTGCGCCACCGACAAGGTGAGCGCACGCGCGCGTCACGCCGCACTTTCACGCGAACGGGTTGCAGCGACTTTCGGCTACGAGTGCTTAACAAAACTGCATCTACTACAGGTTTCTGCCCACAAGCTTTTAGAGTACAGCCAATCACGAATCTATATCATGTAGAAATTGAGAAGCCGATGAAATTAATACGCGACAGTTTTATCCGCAACATTGGAAACACAGGCTTGTATATTTATTGCCTTCCAGGCTGTTAGGCTACGGTTCAGTGAAAAATATTTTGCTATTGAACCACAATATATTATCCCAAAAAACAATCTTATTGACGACTACCGTTAAAGCATACACTACCTCATTAACAGACATGTATGATTACTGAGACAGTTAAAATTTACGGCTAATTCACGTCACGTTTTGAGTACAAGTATGTCTCCTTCTCGTTTACAAACATGTCAGTGCAAGGTACAGGTGACGAGAGTTGCTGAATGTTAGAATTTCATTTTCCACTCCTGTCATGGGATAGTGCCTGGGCAGGTTGATGGAAGTGTAAATGATGGGAAGCAAGAACACGAGAGACGATGACTGGAGCGTAGGGCTGGTATGCGGGATAGGAAGAAAGAAACGGGCAGCGGGAAGACAGAATACTTGTAAGGAGGTGATCGGAGAGGTGCAGAAAGGAGAGGCGAGGAGCCGAAAGGAAAGAAAACTGAGAGGCGGGGAATAAAAAGGCGGAGAGTAAACTCGTAAAATTCAGAGAGAGAGGACAGAAGAAATGGAGGATAGGACAGGTGAGAAGCTGGAACGAAAGAAGTTGGAAGCGTGGAAGCGGAAAACCGGAGGCGAAGGGCGGAAAGCAAAAGAAACTGGGAGGTGGGGGAGGGGGAGAGACAGGACAGGAGAAACGTGGTCAGAATAGACAGGAAGCGAGGACGCAAAGACGGGAAGATAGAAGGGGTAGAAGATGTAGGGCGGATGGAGCAGAGAGACAATTACCGGGCAGCCAAAGAAAGGAAAGAATTTCCGGCAGCGAGAGGACAAATCCGGCGAGGACAATCGGGGAGCGAGAAACAAAGAGGACCGACGTAGCTCAGAGCCAGCATTGCCGCTGAGGATCGTAGCATAGTCAGAAGTGGCTCTAACAAGTAGGTCCTAAAATTCGAGTCCCAACGCTGCCGGAATTTTCTACACAAGCAATACAGCTGGGTCAAGTTCAGCTGCTGTCTGGAGGAGAATTCTACCGGTTGGCTGTTCTGATGAATAGTTTTCTGTAATTTCTCCGATCAAAACTAGGCAAATGGTGGATCAGTACCTTAACAAAGGGTCAAGGATCGCGCGCTATCTTTCCTTCCTCTTCCTTGTAGCCTCTCTCCTTAAACCCTCCTCCCTATACACATTTACAAGCATTGCACTACCATGCGTATCGGTAGACCGGTCGGGAGCTGTTAGAGCTCTTCCCGTCCGGCGCGGTGCCACGCTGGTGGGAGACACATTAAGAGAAACCCCCTTTCCATGGGGGAGGTACACCGCTCTCTACCCCGATAAAACATTCACTAGACTTATGGGACTAATGACAATTGCAGTTGTCGAGCTCAGAAACATTAATCAATAAGATGCAAGGCGCGAAAAGTCGGGCGTGGCATGGCATGGAATGACGTGTCCTGGTCCAAGAGGATTCATTAATTGATTCTTCCATTCATTAGTTATCCCGGGCGAGACATCTGCTAAGGTTGACTCATTAGTCAGCATTAGTAGTTACTATTTGGTTCCGCAAGTGTAGTGCGTGTTTTCATCGTCGGAGGTGCCGGTGATCATCCTCAGACGGCTGGCGAGATCCGGCGTAGAACTACGTCGGCGTGTGGGGATTTTGACGGATCCCGGTATCTTACACCAGCGTGGCACTGCCCCAGCCGGGAGAAGCTCTAATCTCCTGATTGGCCTCCCAACAAGTGTGCTAGTGTAGTCCATGGGAGTGTAAGTAAGGAGAGAGGATATAACAAGGAAGAGGATAGAAAAAACCCGCACGATCCGCGGCCTGTTATGTGGTTACTGCTCTGGCATTCGCCTGGTGTTGAATGGAGAAACCGCAGAAAGCTACCGATCAGAACAGGCGGTCGCTAGAACTCTCCTCCAGACAGCGGGTGGCGGGTGAACTCGACCTAGCTGTCTAGCTGGTGTCGAAAATCCTGCCAACGTTGGGACTTGGACCCTAGCACCTCCCGGTTAGAGTCGCTGCAGAGATGGCGTATGACTTGGGCGGGGCATGCATGCCGCTACATTTAGACGCGTGCACCGCGAATTTGATTGATTGATTATACGGAGCGCTTCAACGGTTGTCATAATTCACGTACGCGTAGTGAATGTTTTCCTCGTTAGGTGGCGGTAATCTTCCCCGCTGGGAGGTAACCTTCCCGTCGGGTAGCGAGGTTTCCCCCTCCAAGAATCTCACCAGTGGAGGCCTCGGTCCATTTGTTAGTGTTTCTCCGGCATCGCCCAAGTCGGGTCAAGCTCTAACTTCCCGAATTGTCTCTCAGCATGTGAGGTAGTGTGTGCATGTAAGTGTAAGTAGTATGTGTCAGTAAGTGGTGAGGTTAGGAAGAGGAATGAAAGATCGCGCACGGTCCGTTCGTTATGGTATTTCAGCGGTCAAAAGTAATGCATTGCCATCAGTAGATGCCCTGAGCAACCTCAGCCGGTGGTTCGAATGATTGATTGATTTTTTCGTGTTTCCGGGCGCGTCAACTACTTCGGTCATTAGTCCCGTTAGTGTAGTGCATGTTTTTCTCGGGAGATGGCGGTGATCTTCCCCCGCGGGATGGCGAGATCCGGCGCCGACCTACCGTCGGCTAGTGGGGCTTCTCCCTAACCAGTCACCAACAGGGCACCGCCCCAGCCGGGACAAGCTCTAAGCTCCCGACTGGTCTCCCGAAATATGTGGTAATGTAGTGCATGTTAGTGTAAGTGTGTGTGTGTAAGGGGAGAGGATAGGACAAGGAAGAGGAAGGACAGATCGCGCGCGGTCCGTGGCCCGTTTGTTTAGGGTACTGCTCCGGCATTCGCCTGGGGTTGATCGGAGAAACCACGGAAAACTACCGATCAGAGCAGCCGGCCGCTGGAATTCTCCTCCAGACAGTAGCTGAATTCGACCTAGCTGGAAAGCCAGTGTAGAAAATCCTGCCGCCGTCAGGACTCGAACCTAGGACCTCCCGGTTAGAGGCGCTGTAGTGACATCAGTTGATGCACTGAGCTACCGCTACCGGTCCGGTGGTTCGAGATGAGTGTGTAGAGTGGGCTGGTGTGGAGCGGGTGCGTGGCGTGCGTAGGTGTCGGAGATGACGGCCGCGCGCTGCGAGGGCTTCCGCGTGCTGGCGCCGTCCACCGTGGCGCCCGTGCCGCAGGAGGAGTGGTTCCGCCTCTTCTCGGAGGAGGGCGCGGAGGAGACGCTGCGCGCCGTGGCGGCCAGCGCCGCCGTGCACACGTGGCAGCAGCGCAGCGGCGCGGCGCGCGTCGACCCGGCGTCGCGCCAGCCGCTGGCGCACATCGCGCGCGACGCCTGCCCCGCCGTCGTCGCCGCGCTCGACGGACAGCTCTTCTAGCCAGTTGCCCTAGCCAGCTGCCGCTCGCGCCAACAGGTCGATCCCACTGCTCTAGCACACTGCTCTAGCCAGATACACTAACCATCTGCTCTAGTCAATTGCTCTAGCCAGCTGCACTTGCCAACAGCGCGAGCCAACAACTAGAGTCATCTGCTCTTGCCAATTGCTCTAGCGTGCTGCTCTAACGAGCTGCTCTAGCCAGCTGCTCTAGCCAGCTGCTCTAGCCAGCTGCTCTAGCCAGCTGCTCTAGCCAGCTGCTCTAGCCAGCTGCTCTAGCCAGCTGCTCTAGCCAGCTGCTCTAGCCAGCTGCTCTAGCCAGCTGCTCTAGCCAGCTGCTCTAGCCAGCTGCTCTAGCCAGCTGGCCAGCTGCTCAGCCAGCTGCTCCAGTATGCTGCTGCAGCATGCTGCTCGAGCATGCTGCTCCAGCAAACCGCTCGTCAGCCGCTCCAGTCAGCCGCTCCAGCCAGCCGCTCCAGCCAGCCGCTCCAGTCAGCCGCTCCAGTCAGCCGCTCCAGTCAGCCGCTCCAGTCAGCCGCTCCAGTCAGCCGCTCCAGTCAGCCGCTCCAGTCAGCCGCTCCAGTCAGCCGCTCAAGCCAGCTGCTTAAGTCAGCTGCTCTAGCCAGCTGTTCTAGCCAGCTGCACTAGCCAACAGCTCGAGCCAACTGCTCTAACCTACTGCTCGAGCCAGTTGCCCTATCCAGCTTCTCCAGCCGACTGCTCTAGCCAGCTGCTCTAGCCAGCTGCCAGAAAGTATTTTGGCGAATTTAAAAAAAAAGGATTTTTCTTCGAGGATGGTCTCAAGCAAAAATATAATTGAACACTTAAAAATTGTTGCTAACACCTTAAACTTTACACAATATAGTCCCAGTTGAGTCAAGTTGTCTCGGATTCGTCTTCTAGGTTTGAAAAAAAAAACCTTACGGCGTAAATGAATGGTAATTACATAAATTCGACAATTCAAAGGAGCCCAGTACTGACCGAGCCCTCTTTGCAAACCCCAGTCACAATTAATAGTGGTGCCCTGAAGAAAGTCTGACGGACTAGGATATACTTTTTCAATGTTCAATGCACAGGAATTCGTGACTGTGGTATTTGTAGACGTGTTTGAAGTCGGCGATTAAGTACAGGAAAATGTGCTATGAGCGGAAATGGCATCGACGCTCTTTCTGCAGTATGGGTCTTAATCAACTCAAAGTGTTGAAGTTGAAACACAGGATCAGGAGAAACATTGGGAAATTACAATTAAGTAATGATTATGTAATGATCTGGACATAGCTTGATATTCAGTAACTTAATTAATACATTCAATTGGGAAGTTTCCCGGTGAATTGCAATAGTTCGAAACAAGTTTTCGGAATCAAAATATCGATATATAAGAAAACATGTGTACCAAAATGCTACAAATTGTTCTCATCACTGACAACGCTATGAACATTCTGAGTTGTCAGTTCTCAGCAATAGCTCAGGAGATTTCGCATGTTAGAAATCTCTGATCTCCAGTTGTTATTAAAAATCTTCAAGTCATGCAATCTACTGACTTCTAGAAAAATATTCCTAAACATATTTTTTTCAAACTGAAAAGATGTATCATTAACTTACCATTGAATTTGGTGTCATAAGTATGCGTAAAATACTGTAATATTGCATTGAAGAATCACATTTATTATTATTATTATTATTATTATTATTATTATTAATAATAATAATAATAATAATAATAATAATAATAATAATAATAATAATAATAATAATAATAATAATAATAATAATAATAATAATAATGACAACAATATGCTATTTACATTTGTACAAAAATATTTTGAAAAGATGAATGTATTTTTTCTAGTTGTGAAGAATGTGAGTGGAGAGTGTGTTTGATAACACTTTTTGTAATGTGTAATAATTTATTAAAGTAATATGTTACGAAACTCCTTTTTCCTTTTATTCTAAACACTAATTTGGATTTGGAACATGATTTTTACTTTCTCGTATACGTACTTATATATGCAATAATATACGTAGTATAGAGAAAGTTATGTAATGCTTCACGAAAAAACAGCGGAAAAAATTCAGTGCCGGGGACTGGTGGCGAAAAAGTGCATAAAACCAGTTGCTAAATTAAGAGAAAAAAACCTCTAACATGTGGTGTAGCCAGAATCCCTTTTTTGTGGGTCCTTGGTGCCGAAAAACCAATTGGAAGCAAAATGTCTGTCCGTCCGTCCGTCTGTCTGTCCGTCTGTAAACACTACTAGCACTTTAACCACAAGTACTATCTTTTCCAAATTGAAGAATCCCCTGTCTCTCTGGCTCTAGTTGAATCTTTGAAATTTTGAAAAACGTTCTTTAAAATTTGGAGGTACTTTACATGACGTCTCCGGGACATTTTCAAAATTTTCTCGAAAACGGCTCCAAATTTTTTCTTCCAATTTTTCCAATAGATAGTGCTAATTATACTTTTCAATATGACGTAAATTTAATTTTGGTGTTTTCTTTGTTTTTTAAAAAAATACGCAAGTGTAATTGTCTTAAATTACCTCTCACGCCGTTAATACATTTCCATCGATTTGTATGCATTATTACATTTGTGAGTGGATGTGCTTCAAATGACCTTTTTCAAAACCTCAATAGATTCCTGTGAAAAGAGCTCAAATTTCGCATTTACAGTAATGCTCAATCGCCATTTTCTTAAAAAACGACTATGAGTTCTTTAATATTCTTGAAGTAATTATTCAGTTGTACTACTAGAAAAGCAAACAGATTCTATTATTGGTTCTATTATTAGGAAACAGGTTCTATTATTGGTTCTATTATTAGGAAACCAAAAAATGGAGAAATTGTCAAAGAAATGTACATTGGGCGACGATAGATTGCAGCTGGCCGGAGAATGGAACACGACCTTAAAGCCAGACCACACCAAGGAAATTAGGATAAAAAGTGTTCTGTGCGTCAATATTAATCAAGATCATTAAAATCATTCTATTACAATTTTAACTTATCACCCCGATTTGTAGATTTAGTTAGGTCGAGTAGGTTGGAATACAAGATGGTATCTCATGATTGGCTTTGTCATCTTGCTGCAAGCACATAAAACATTCTCCAATGTCAACAACATACAGAAACGGATTGTAATTTAATAAATGTCTGTTATAAAACGTATATGTATGCATTAATGGGTAACAATGACATGCTACATGTAAATGCTCATAGAACATATCGTGCTTGAAGGAATACGTATCATCTTTTTATCATTGTTAAGAAGTTTTGTTGCTTTTTATGCCTTTTCCAAAAGCAATCCTTTCTTATAAAAAATGTACAATTTGTTGACTCCAACAGATCTCCGATAATAGTCTTCCACAATAGATATGTGTAATTTATGTTATTTTTCAGTCTAATGCGTGTTTTGCAAGTATCTCCACGAGATGCGTGGTCTGATAACGTAGAAAACTCTCGCTTGAAAACTCTCCTGTAAGTCTGTCAGTTGTTTTTGTCAAGGTGCAAAGATTTGAAGGCGCGGTACATTCTATGAATATTGATATCAGGGCTGAGGTAACGTCTTGGTAATTATGCCACGAAAAGTGATTCGATTAATATTATCGATGTCGATGAAATTCATCAGAAAGATTTCTTGCACTTCGACTGACTGCTTCTCACCCGAACAAATCAAAGTGAACAATGAATATATATGCATTACTGATGGGGACAGCGGTCTGCAGGAACCCCCGCCGAGTGGTAAAGGAGGCCGGCACGTGGTTCCAACATTTGGCGCCAAGCACTCAAGCTGTGACGTAGGCGATCGGAAAGCTGGCCATACTACGTGACGGCAAGATATGGAAACGGTCGAGTAGAAGTTGTCAGTGAATATCGTTTTAATTCTAGCTTTGTCGGAAAATTTTCGCCTAGGCTCAATGCAAACTGAGATAATACATAGGAGACGACGGATGTATTCATCGGGAAGTCGGACGTCGGGTCTCCCGACTTCCACGTGGTAAATTTCTTGTCAAGGGCGTGGAGCGGTTTGCGTTCACATAATTGTGGCGAGGACGCCACGGGAAAATCATTTGTGATGTGTGATCGAGAACATAACTTAGAACTGAACAATGTAAAATATTTGTAAAAAAATGAGCATAATTTATAGATAAAGTCTGTGATGTCACATGTATATTTTATTTCTTTGAGAACTACAAATACACATACAATATATTCGATATTCGTGCCAGATATGCTATTAATAATGATATAATTGATTTTTCTAAAATTGTAAGCATATAAATATGGTTACATCGTATATAAATATGAATATAAATTACGTTAGTGTGAAGAGTATACATTTATATGGAATAATTGTAAATGCTCTCTTTTCATTTTATTTGATAAATATTTTCAAAAATCAGTTACATTACTCACAAGGATATACGTTTCTATGACTTGTAACACTGTGTCATTTAATTTCCTTCCGTGGCCAGCGATTTCGTCATTTTGCTCTTCCCGTCTTTGCTGACGTACTTGACTATCCTGGAGAGCTTGCCCGTGGGGAAGAAGGGGGTGCCCCTCTTGATCTTTTCCAGCGTGACCCTGTCGTCGCCCTTCCCGGCCGGCGCTCTGGAGACGCTGCGGTGCGCCTTCCCGTACGCGTGGATGGAATGCTGGTAGGCGCGCAGGGACTCCAGCTCGCTCCTGCGCACACGCCGCCAATTGGTAGCTGTGGCTACTCTGCTCTGTTACTTTTGTTCCTCCGGGATTACTTAAGTGCCAATTTAATCCCCTTGGGATTAACTGACAGTCCGCCAATTGTTGGCTTTGGTTACTCTGCTCTGTTACTTTTGTTCCTCCGGGATTACCAAAGTGCCAATTTAATCCCCTTGGGATTAGCGTGCCAATTGAATTCCCTCCGGGATTAAAGTGTCAATTTAATTCCTCTGAGATTAAAGTGCCAATTGAATTTCCTCTGGGATTAAAGCGCCAATTTAATTCCATCTTGGGTTAAAGTGTCAGCTTCATTCCCTCCGGGATTAAAGTGTCAGCTTCATTCCCTCCGGGATTGAATACCATTTTAATTCCCTACGGAATTAGAGCCCCACTTACATTCTTTCCGAGATGAAAGTGCCACAGTAATTTCGACGGTAATAAAGGCGTACTACTTTAGCCAACGAAAAGTGTTAGGTTACACGTTTATTTAGTCTTTAACCTACAAAATGAGGAATTTATGGACATTTTTTTTACATTATCGGAAATTTACCTCTTCCGGGTACACCCTCCGTACAACGGGAGGTCACAAACAGCACAACCTCGAAATTATGTAACATAAATCGGCTATTGATATTCTGTGCAATTTAATATCGCAGGTGCAAGTCATTCTCTTCAATAAAAAACACTTGGCAGTATTCGAATGTTGACCTACGCACAGTACCGTTCCCGTTCCCATATGATATAACGCCTGTTCAAAATTGGCCAGCCTGGTTGTTCGAAATTGGTTTCCAGTAGGAATCTACTTTCACTTTTAAAACAATATCTCATAAAGCCTTTATTGCTTTCAAGATTTAGCCCATCGTTATCCAAATACAAGAATTCGAGTCAGACTACACGTGTATTTAGAATTCTCCTTCAGATAGCGGCTGAATTCGACCCTAGCTAGTGTCCGCCTCCATCGCGACGCGAACCCTAGCACCTCCCGGTCAGAGCCACTGCAGAGACAGCGGCAGTGGTGGCTTTATGCTAAGGGGCTATCCATAAATTATGTGAGGTCTTTACGAGCGGGAGGGGGTCAAGCGAATCTCACCTAATCTTACGTGGGGGAGAGGCGGGTCTTGCCAAATATCACGTAATTTTTTTCGCTAAAAACGGTGCTAAATTGAGAGAAAACTGAGACAATTTAAGTAAAACACGTTTCTATTCTCCTTCAGACTACATCGTCCCTGCTACCCCCGCCCCTGCAACTCTCACCTCTGTCCCCCAACACTGCCATTCCCAAACCTGCGGCCCTCGCCCCTGCGGTTGGATTCAACATAGCTATACTTTTTTTTTTAACGTGGCTGATGACCCTTCTCTGTCAGCTGTTCAATCGCGAGCTAAAACATCATCACGGTGACGTCACTGTGGTAACATTGAAGCTCCCGATTGGACGAAACCGTAACATGTCACCGGTAGCGGTAGCTCAGTGCATCAACTGATGTCACTGCAGCGCCTCTAACCGGGAGGTCCTAGGTTCGAGTCCTGATGGCGGCAGGATTTTCGACACTAGCTTTTCAGCTAGGTCGAATTCAGTCGCTGTATGGAGGAGAATTCTAGCGGCCGGCTGCTCTGATCGGTAGTTTTCCGTAGTTTCTCCGATCAACACCAGGCGAATGCCGGAGCAGTACCCTAACAAACGGGCCACGGACCGCGCGCGATCTGTCCTTCCTCTTCCTTGTCCTATCCTCCCCTTACACACATACACTTACACTAACATGCACTACACTATCACATATCCCGGGAGACCGGTCGGGAGCTTAGAGCTTGTCCCGACTGGGGCGGTGCCCCGCTGGTGGGAGAGTCCCGGTTAGGGGGAAACCCCACTAGCCGACGGTAGGTCGGCGCCGGATCTCGCCATCCAGCGGGGGAAGATCACTGCCATCTCCCGAGAAAGAACATGCACTACACTAATGGGACTAATGACCGAAGCAGTTGACGCGCCCGGAAACACGAAAAATCAATGAATCAATCAATCGTAACATGTCATCGGCCAGATTACAGAAACCCAAGTATAGTCAAAAATTCGTCGGGACTCGCGTCCCAGGTCCTCCTGGTCCGTGGCCCTGCAGTGCCATGAGCCCCCTTCCGGTTCGTCGAGACTCGCATCCCAGGTCCTCCTGGTCCGTGGCCCTGCAGTGCCATGAGCCCCCTTCCGGTTCGTCGAGACTCGCATCCCAGGTCCTCCAGTTCCGTGGCCCTGCAATGCCATGAGCCCCCTTCCGGTGCGTGCGCCGCGGAGGGCGGGCCTCGTGCGTACCTGCGCATGGTGTTCATGGTCTCGCGCACGCGCGACAGCCGCTTGTTCTGGTCGGAGAAGTCGTTCTTGAGGTTCTCGATCTCCACGGCCAGCGCCTGCGACTCCTCGATGCGCCGCTCGAAGTCGCGCAGCAGCCGCTGGTGCACCAGCAGCCCGGCCTCATTGCGCATCTGCACCAGCTTGGCGCGCAGGGCGTCGCGCTGCTTCTTCAGGTCGCCCGTAAACTCGCGCGCCTGCCGGCACACGCCGCAACCCGCCGGTCATCCCTTCCACGTCACTTCATTATGTATTTTTATTTAACGTGGCGTCCCTAGGTGACGCAAGAAAAAGGAAGAGGGGAATGCAGACTCCCATAGGGAGCTGTAAAAGTGGGAGCTGTAGTGACGTTGCAGCTCCCTCTTGGAGTCTGCTTTCCCTCTCCCGTTTTCGTGCTTGGCCTTGAGACGCCACGTTAAAAAAATCGTAGTATATATTTCGGTTTTTATTACATGCCACGTGAGGGCCTGCCTTCATGATATATGGCAGGATTTTTTGTCTTTCTCGGTCGTGCCGCTAGATCTGCCATGATGTTGACCGTTTCAAGCAGTGTTGCAGATCAAGCGACATCTAGCGGCACGACCGAGAAGGACGCGAAAAGACGTGCCATATTGTATCGTGAAGACAAGGCCCTCACGTGCCATATTATACAAAGCCGAAGTATAATTGATTGGCGCGTCAACAGATAAAGCTAATTAGTCCCCTAAGTGTACGTTTTGTATCGCGGAACGTGGCGGTGATCTGGGTGGCGAGATTCGACGCCGACCTAAACGTCGGCTAGCAGGGTTTTTTTCTCAACCAGGTATCTCCCACCAGCGGGACACCGCCCCAGCCGGGACAAGCTTTAAGACAGCGTTTGCCAACTGCAGAAATATGATGGGGCTGCCTTCCCTTCCGCGAGCAGGCGCTCAGAGAGGCAGTGCGAGCATGATGCGGGAGAGTAGTGCGGGATGATAGATTGCGCTTGCCGGTGACGAACACCTTAGTAAGTTAGTGCCTTATTTTACGTGGCGAGACTCGGGCCATCAGGCCGGCTCTTCCGTCTGACCACGACCAACGCTACGCTCTTTCACCATCCAGCGGAAAAGGAGGTATTATCATGGGCGACGAAACAGGAAGGATAGTTTCGTCCTGAAAAATCCACTGCTTCGATCGGGTTTGAACCCGCAAACTTGGGTCAACTGTCCGGTACGCTAACCGTTATACCACCGTATCTGTAACCACCAAATCTGAAACCTTGGCAATGGCCCTTTGCTGGTGTTTCAGGTAACACGAATGGGAGACCATCTACGCCCATCGATTTTCTTTCGATTTTGGGAAGTACTTTTTCTTTTTATAGATACCGGAACAAAGGCGAAGTGTTTAGTGTGTTCGAACGAAACGAAGTAGGTATGTTGAAAATTTCAACCGGCAGAGGAATTACGCAGCTTTGCGACACACAGATACCCGCGATATAAAAATACATTCTGAGAATGGACAGATAGCCTTTAATCAAGAGATGAGTGAAGGATTTTGCAGATAAAAGATTATTAAAAAGGTACTGAAAATCACGAGGATTTACAACATTTTATAACGAAATTGGGGAATATTCGATTCCATATAAAGCTTCACTTATTATTGGGGAAGAAATTATCAAGCTTGGGGTCCAAGTGATCCCTCCCGGGTATCTAACATTATTGTTTGAGGACGAACTAAATTCATTTTTAATTTATAACATTATATAAAATATTGTCCTAAAATGTTATAACTGACTCCAAAAATGTTATGTAAAGAATGGAAGTGGAATTATGGTAAAGAGGTGGTTCTGATAGAGTCAGATATTGATCTATGTTATGTAATGATGTATGTTCAATTATTTTATTTTTCATGTTCCTATTGAATTATTAACATTCTAAATAATAATTATAATTTAAAAACGTTAATTATCAATTTTACAAACGAACCTTTCCTCCCACCTCCATACCATCATTCGAACACTGTAGACCCATCGCCGCGTCGGGCACTGCCTTTACTCCGCGGCTTGGTTTAGGGCAGATATCTGTGACGTCACAGAGCATTGAGTTGGCAAGCACTTCTCTAGGCTCCAAACTGGTCCCTCCGTATATGTGGTAGTGTAGTGCATGCGAGTGTGTTGTAAATAAGGTATGAGAATAGATCAAGGAAGTGGGAGGAAAATTCGCGCGCTGTCTGTGGTCCGTTTGTTAGGGTACTGCTCCGGCATTCGCCTCGTGTTGATCAGAAGAAAGGTAAGCTTTCGATTAGAACAGCCGGGCGCTAGAAGTCTCCACCAGACAGCGGTTGAATTCGATTGAGCTATGAAGCCACTGTCGGAAGTCCTGCCTCCATCAGGACTCGAACCCGAAGTCCTCGCTGTCAGGGGCACTGCAGTGACATCAGTTGATGCACTGAGCCACCTAAGGAGGTCCTTCTACGTCTTATTGGTTGTCACGTGAGCCTACGTTCTCGTACAAGAGTTAATTTATTTCTTCGTAATACTGCATTGAGATATGGACTTAACGCAACCGAATAAAGCAGCAAAAACCAACTCTTAATGATGGGCAGCGGTTAAGGATTTAATAGTTTGTGTCCATCTGAATAATCTAAACAAATGAGTTGTAACTACCTAATTTGCGAAAGAGTATACTCAGGGATTGATTTCTGGTAGAACGCGACGGAACGGCGTTCCGGTACCTCGGCAACAAAGAAGAGGAAAAGCAAACAAAAAGCCGAGGACAAACTTCTATCAATAGTTCCACTTACTTAAGTAAAATCAAAATTAAATAATTTTCCTAAACTATATCAGTTCTACGAATGTAATAAAATTATTAATACAATACAATTAAATGTCATTATAAACTCTTTTTTAAAACATAAACTCTTCGCTTGAGAGTGCATCAACTAAAGTTGGCACGAAGGGATAGTACAGGATAGAGCGCTATTGTACCGTGGTGTTGTATGACGAGAATGCACGTGTCAGTGAACGTGATATACAGGTGTCCCCAGAGCCGCCGAAAGAAATACACCGCTGCACGACACACGCACGCAGTTGCATTACGTGCACTGGTTGAGAAGAGGTGAGGCAAATGGTTACATTTTCATTTTTCTTTGGATGAATCTAAGTTGCAATGCGTGACTCAGTGCCGTGCAAAGTATTTGAATACCGCGCCCGGAAGTAGCAAAAAAGTAGTTTTCTCGACAAGGCAATTTTTTATGGGAATTAATGATATATAATTTTTTGGCGATAGAATTAAGGGACAATGTATACATAATACGCTCAGGAAATATTCCGGTCGCTGCCTGGAGAAGAATTCTAGCAGCCGGCTGCTCTGATCGGTAGTTTTGCTTGTTTTTTCCGATCAACATCCGGGCAAATGCCGGATCAGTACCCTAACAAACGGGCCATGGACCGCGCGTGCTCTTTCCTTCCTCTTCCTTGTCCTATCCTCACACCTTCACTAACATGCACTACACCACCACACATGCTGGAAGACCGGTCGGGAACTTACAACTTGTCCCGACTGGGGTGGTGCCCCGCTGGTGGGAGATACCTGGTTGGGGAAAACCCGTTAGCCGACGGTAGATCGGTGCCGAATCTGGCCATCCAGCAGGGTGGTCAGATCATCCATGGTGGGACTAATGACCATAGTAGTTGACGCCCTCGGAATAACTAACAATCAGTCAATTCTCAGGACTCTTGGGGTGTTTGCTAAGGGCATATCTATAAAATGGGACCTTTTGAATCTGTAGTTGTATATTTTGAAGGTTTAGATTTTCTAAGTATCTCCATGTAGCACGAGTGAGCAGAAAAAGCAGAAATCTAAATTGTGTAAAATCACGGTCACTCTTTTGATATTCTGTAGCACTGGTCTTGGCCTTCCTGTTTGTTAGTAAACTCTTAGGAATATTAGAATGTTCATCAATGCTCATTGCTGGTTCTAAATTCTTTAACGAACAACTCCAAACTTGACCGTCCCAATGTGGGTTCCAGTCTGAAGCTATTTTCAATTTGAAAACATTTTTTTTCACCAAATGCAAAATGTTTGCACAGATTTAACTAGTGATTATTTTCGCTATTAGTCTGATACAAAACAAATAACGACCGTGGTTCAAGTTTGTCAACAAAGGCGATAAACGATATTTACCAACGAAGTTTGTTATCTACTCGTATGTTATCGGTCTTGTGTCGTTCGATTTTATAATATGGCCTTCTCGTACGAATAAAACAAGTAAATAAGAAAGATTTTGAAAAACGAATATACTGCATCTTTCACTTTCACTCGTTTGTTTAGATTTATTTGAATTGTATCGGACGCGGGTGTTCAAATCCCAAACGGGCTCCGACCGTTAAGACTTGCTTTTCGTTATGTTGAATTGCGTTACGTATATAACAGCAGAGTATTACGGAAAACGAAGCAGAGACGAACACTTTCATTAGACACTGAGCGTCACGTGGAAACAAGCCTGTCTGGGGAGCCATTCTATAATTGATATACCCCTGAACCGTACACCATTATGTGCATTTGACGAGTTATCATGAAAATATTTTATCCTTTTGGGGACAAAGATGTAGCTAAAACTCATCTTACATTTGGCAATCTATGAACGATGCAATTTTTATCAACGTGAAGAATTTTATTGGCGAGATGTGATAAAGTAACGCTTTTATTTTAGAAAACAAACAAATTGTTTAAGATTAAGCCGTGTTAGGTTCAATCCCGTTCAGACTATTTTTCGCTTGTGAAAATTGGATGGCATTCTTGCCAGTGAATATACGAGTCGTGAAATATACCTTGAACGCTGCATATTTGGACGCTTTAGACAAAATAAAATAATTTGGTAGTGCTGCACCGCACGGGATTTCGAATTAACGCGGGCATATATGTAGATACGAGAATAGAGTTCGCGATACACAGCAAACTTTTCATGCGGCAAAATTGGTGCTAAACTTCTGGAGGATCTTTTGGCCAACCACTCCAGGTTAATTGCTCAGGCACGACTCAGGGAAGAAACCGGTGGCACCTATGTACTGGCACAATCGACACAAGCATTTATAAAGATTAGATTAGACCGTCAGAGACAGTGTTGCCAGATTACATGTCCCCCAGTATCAACCTTTAAAATCCCGGTACTTTCTGTAAAATTCCTGTTACCAATGACAATTGATTTAAATTATGAATTTGTTTATATTATAACTCTATTATGTTTTTAACGCGCATAGAAAGTTCGTTAATTTGTTCTTGAAATCGATTCATTTTATATTGATAAAGTAAATGGAAGGCTGAGGCGTTCTATCCTTTTCTACTATAGCATGTGCAAGAAAAAGATCCTCTTAGATCACCCTTAATGTTTTTACGGTAATGTTTTCACCAATATCATAGTTTTGTAATATTGGTCTTAGTTTTAAATTATAGAAAAAACGATTTTATACGAATTTTAAATGGTACATTGTTAATTACCGCAGAATTAAATTCTGGTTTTTAAACGTACCAGGATCCTAGTACTTGGTATCTTCATTAAAATCGTGTTAAAAATACCAGGATCCTGGTACGTCTGGCGTCGGAAAGTCCTCGCTGAACCACCGAGGCCTTCGCAAGTTGCTAGGAGGGGTTCCGCGACCTCCCGGCGCAATATGCTACGTACTTGGGTTTTCATAACGTGACGCAAGAGAGCTTTTTTATTTTTTTAATTTTATTTATTTTACGTCAAAAAACAGTTAAAACTGCGTATGACGTGCTATGGGGAAAAGTGAATTGTGTGCACATTTCCAAAATTCTGTGATCCCTACACTAAGTCATATACTACTTAAATTTTGAAAACAGAAAAAAAGAAAACAAGAAAAGAAAGAAAAGCTTGTCTTCACGACGGAATTTGGCAAGGCTTTTCGCGTCGTTCTCGGTCGTGCCACATGTCAATGGACCAGCAGCACTGCTTGATAGGTCGCGATCATGCAACATCTGGGAGGCACAACCGAGAAAGACACAAAAAGCCAAACCATATTCCATCGTGAAGACAAGTTCTCATGCACCACGTTATGAAAACGCAAGTATAATTGTGCCTGCTTTCCAGGGTTGCCCGATGCAATAAGGAATTATGAAATGGGGGCATAAAGTTATGATACGATGGAAATGTAAAAAATGATATAATTGTGCTACATTTTGTAGATGTGTATACTTTTATATGATTTTACACTATAGGATCAATGGTGAATTCGGAAACTAACGCCAAGATCACAGCTGTCTGATAATATTGTCACATCTGATAGTATTATTTATCAGATTAAAAAATATCCCTAATCCCTGTATTGTTTTCAAAGCTTAATCTGTTATTGCGTGTTCTTAAAGGTGCGTTGATGTACCGCAACACGTGTACTCACCTTTATGTTTGCCTCCTAGAGAGCGTTTTATTTGTTGTAATATTTGATATGGCCTGTATGTACGTATTCGATTTGGAGTCTTAGTATGGTACATTTATTTTTTGGATGGTGTAAATTATGGTACGGTATAATCGATGGTACGATCTGGCAATCCCGGTGCTTCCCTGACACTTCTGAAGTTCTCAGTCGATAGAAATACGAACCACACAAACGGGAGCAATGTGATTTGTAATTTTTAAACGAATGTATGAGAGTGTGTCTGCGAGTTATTTGCGTACCCTTAAACCTTCACATTTTCTCATAGAAAAAAAGGTACATGTGGGTGCTGCAGAGTTTGCTGAAGATGCTGGGCCACTAACAAAAATCCAAATAACAAGAAATATTTTGGAAAACGAGTGTATTGCATCTTTCATTTTAACTCATTTGTTTAGATTTATTTTTTATTATTATAGTTTTCCGGGGGTGTCTGGCCGCGGCGTATTTGCCATTTTCGAGACCCTAAGTTAAAGTATTTTTAAACCCGTTTCATTGACAATAACAATTTAGATTAAAGATTTCAACCTTTTTACTCAAAATTCATAAACAATTAAAACATGCCTTCAAACAATTTTATTCAAATTTTTAATTTAAAAATTGATAACAATCATCTATAATACAATAATATCTGTATGTCAAACTAGCTGCAATATAATTTAACATTATATTAATCATTAATAAAAACTTACTAAAATGCTGTTTACGCTATTTTTTGTTAACAAAATCAGAAATAGTATCATCAGAAAATAAAACCTCATAGTTTATCATTTTTACTCTTTTAAGTTTACTAAATGAACTTTTACCTGTACAATTTGTAGCCATTTGTAGTACATTTGTAGCCATTGAAGTCAAACTTCAATGTTTGGGCTCGAATTACGTCAAACGTCGGGTATATGAAACGATACCGTTTCAACCAGCGAATCAGAACGCTGTGACGGATTTTGGCGTAATGGATCATGCCATGCTTTCGACAAGTTCAAAATGCAATACATGCGAATGAAAATACGTCTTAGAATAAATTTGTTTTTAACACCAATATCGTGTTACGGGAAGTAATTATAAAATGTTCATAAATTTTTGTTGCAAATTTGCAATTTTGCTTAATAATTTTTGAGGCCCTTTGAACTCTGAAGTCCCAAGTAGTAGCTTATTTAGCTGATCATTAGAACGACCAACACCGTCATTTTGACGGCTACAACATATTCAAGTAATGTCATCTTTATTAAAATGAACAGTATTGTATAACAGTATAACAGACATTGTGATTACTTCAAATGTATTTATGATTTAAGTATATGTGAAAATTTCGAAAATATTCATCCACTCGAAAATGTATTGATTTATCTTAAACGCCCGACAGCCGTCAAATTGACTACTTCTCAATAGCTTCTAAACTGTGTGTCGGCTTGTTTTGTTTATACCATCTTATCTCTCTTCCGAGAAACCATGGACGATTTTATTGAAAAGCGTTAGTGTTCATCGTATCTGCAGTGTCGATGCTAGAAGTCGGAATGAAATGAAGCGCTATCAGGACACTGACTTCTTACGACGAAAGACAATCCACGAGTGAGCAGCCATAATTTTCGTACTTGTTTTGAGGTCAATTCCATATATTCTTCTAATTACTGTAGTCAGTCAATAAAACGATAATTGAAGTACATACTGTATGTATTTCTATGCATAAATTTCGCCAAATCCAGAAACAGCCAATGAAATGCATGAGCCGTCAAAATGACGGCGCGCCGGCATTCTCGATAAATCCAAGTTCTGGGCGTTTTAATGTTAACGGAAAAACTACCAATAATGTCTGGAATGTTTGCTAGTGAAGCGACGGGAAAGCATTCAGTTTTGCGTCGAAGTCGCGGGAACACTGCTAGCATGCGGCCGAGAGAAATTTCAGCAGTGGTTGGAGACTAAGCTGTCCGCCAGTAGCACAAATACTAGAAAATCACAGCTTACAGGCTGAGTCATTTGACGGGTAAAACATCAATTCAATTCCATTTTCGCTACTAATAAATACTAATTCTTTCCCCAATAGGACTGATGCACGTAAAAGTAATTGCGGAATTTTCGAATTTTGCCGCTGGAGCCGGAACAACACTTGCAGAAAAACCCCTCTTTTCTGAAACGCTAGATGGTGCTGGTAGACTCGAAAGGTCATTTGAAAATTCGGAAACCCAACTTTCCGTTCCTGAACTTCGGTCTCAGTTGTCGTAACTTTGCCCCATGTCGGTTCGATAAAGTGGTGTCATTATTCTTCTCTGGATTAAATCAATTCATTAATTTACATTTTACCCGTTCAAAGTACATTTTCTTTTTGACACAAGCTTCTTGATATTAATTAATTTTTCGAGTTACAAGTTAATTTGTCGAGAACCTCATTATGTAGTGCACGAAGGGAAAACGTCTATCTGTATTGCTTATTTGAACACATTATACGATTAAAATCAAACATTAAATTGACAAAAAACGATCGCAATTTTTTTAATGAATCATATTTGAAATGGTCCACACTTTTCAACTCACTTGGAAGTTTTAAATTTACATTATTCTAGTTTGTACTATTTTGTGAGTGACATTTGAGATAAGAGTTATTATTAATGTTTCAATGTTAATTTTTGTGATTGATTGAATTGAGTGCAATGTTTATGAAATACAGCAGTTTTAATTATTTTAATACCAATTCATCACTGCAAAATTTGTGGAAATGGAGTTGTTTTGTACTTACTCTGTTTGCTTCCATCTCAACGAATTCAAGATCATCATACAAATCATCAATACTCAATGATGTTGAGTTTGCTTTTTCTCTGATATGAGCCAATATTTGTATTGACGATGTTGCACTGTTCCGTAGACGCGTTAATTCTTCGTCACGTTCTTCAATTTTATCACTGTAACTCTGATTCTCCATTCTGAGTTGTTCGTAATCCAGCAAATGTAAACCTTCTCCCAATGTTTCAAGCTTCTTCAATATTGCTTCCTTTCCTGCTAAGGTATCTCTGAGTTTAATATATCTGAGTCGCGTTTCATAAAGATCTTGTATCGTTTTTCTCTGTTTTATTAACAACTTATCCACTGTCTAAAAGAGAGAGTTCATTAAATAAATTTTGCATTCATAAATACCCCTATTGTCTTTTGAATTAGGTTTATTGGAAGAAAAGAAAACCCCAAAAATTTCACTATTAAACATGAAAATGTTCCTAATGAGATTGTGGAATTCGTGTTGTTTCAATGATATTAAGCAATTCCTTAGTTATCACTTCTCCCTGTTCTTTATACAAAACTATAGTTTTAATCTTGTAAACATCGTCTAACCTCATCTTACTCTCTTTGACAAATGCTCTCAAATATAAAACAAATGATTACACTAGGGAACAAGATTTTTACTTCCAGGAAGGTAGAGTGAGCACCATATTCAATTTCGTACGTATATTACGAATATCGCCATAAAAACGTCATATCACGTCAGAGTTTTTAAATATACCGTATCTTTATACTCTAAATACATATCATACCATATTTTGCTATTAATGCAAATACATTTAATTTGCATCTGTAAAATATGTAGAATCAACACCCATAAAATTTGTTTAAAAATAAAATATTTGTTCAGTTCATCTATGCCACTTTCATGAGGTATAAATAATACTAGGCTTTCGAATTTGTTTGTACCTTCTGTATTCAAAGATTGCCGTCGTCTTTATTCTCGCGTCAGGCATCAATTACGAGTAGGTCTTAGGGAACAGTGCAAGTTTTAAAAACAAGTCACGTGCACCCTCATATTTCCTACTGCGCATCAGTCATCGAAAGGAATTTTTTGAACCCCTTACCTTATCGCAAGTAAACAAGTGTCCAACTGAAGGGGTGGCAGATTCTGAGCCAGTCGGTGTCATGTGGAACTGCCCCGCAGTGCGCGTGAAGTTCGTGTCTGGTTTGTGTGTACCTCAAATACATTAAAACATTATATCTCTGGGATTTTTATAAAGTGAAATTCGCCATATGATCTGTAGAATTGGATCGGTTCGATAAAATGCAAATCGTCATCTCTCATCGAAACTGTGCAAATCAACCCGATAACTTCTGTTACGTTTGTGGAAGATTTACACCCAACCTTTAAAGGAAAAAATATATCAAATTACAAAACGTTCGTATTCTATATACTTTGGGTCGTGTTTGTGATCAGGACAAACCGTGGGCTGCTCACTAGTGTTGTGTCACCTATACAACGAACCTTAGGTTGTGATTGTATGGAAAACTTAAATCATTGTCATTCACTCTACCAACGTTGTGGAGAATACCAACAAACCATTATAACATACTATTGCACGTATATGCGTATTCCATTTTTAACTTCCTTTTACCTGCATATATTTATTTATTTAGTCAAAAACTGTGTGACGTATGGGGGAGAAAATCATCTGCGCACGCTTTCTTGAGTTTCAGAATTCCTTCCCAACAAATTAACTATTAATAGTTGAAAGATGAAAAAATAATAGTAATGGTAATAATATTTGTAATAACAATAATAATAATAATAATAATAATAATAATAATAATAATAATAATAATAATAATAATAATAATAATATATTTAAAAAATTGAGAGATTAACATTTCAAAAACTAGATATTTTCGTAGTCGAATTAAAGAAAATTTATTTGTAACGGTAAACGAACGAACAGATTTGATTTTTCTCTACTGCTAACAAATAGAAACTCACCCTAAGCTCTACTACCACTACAAGCAAAAGGAAAGCTCAACAAAACGTGTGCATAGTGAAGCTACATTTACGTCCAGAAGCAAATCAAGGGGCCATCTTAGCATTTGCTCAATGGATCAGGGAAACTGGACAAAAACCCGATCGAGATGGGGGTCATTGACCCGGGAGCTGAAGTACAATACTTGTTTCGGGCATTTAAGTCTTTTTTAAAAGTTATACAATGCAAATGTAAACTAATTCATTATACTATACCATTGTTTTGTTAAAGTAAACATTATTTTTCTTTTTGACGATCAGTATAGTCTCTAATTGTATAGAAACAATTTTGCAGCAGAAAAGATTTTACTTTTAACTTAAATTTGTGTACCAATTTTAATTGTTTAATTTCATCTGGCAATGCGTTGTAAAGTAACGTACATGTATTGTATGTGGATTTCTTGTAGTGAGCTGTTGATACTGACACTTGATGAACATGATTTCTACGTCGAGTGTTGTAACTATAAATATTAGTATTACATGAAAATATGTTCCCACCCTTCAGTAAGTCAGTTTTGACAAATACTACAGATTCGTAAATAAATAGGCAAGGCAATGGTAAGATTCCAAGCTCAATGAAAAGAGGCTTGCAGGGATCACGTGGATGGGATTTTTTCATTATTCGGATAATTTTTTTTTTTGCAATCTAAATGTCTGGGAACTAAAGGATGAGCTTCCCCAGAATATTATGCCATATCTCAGGCAGGAATGTACATTTGCAAAATATACGCAACGAGCTGCGTGAAGGCTGACAGAATTAGAAATAATTCTGAATGCATAACATAATGAGCTCAATTTAGTGTTTAATTCTGTTATATGTACATTCCATTTGAGGTTTGATTGAATTGAGAGACCTAGAAATTTTGTTACCTTAACATCAGCTAATTGCATATTGTTCATTTTCAATGGAGCATACGATTGCCGATTTGAAACGCAAAATTGCATTGAGACAGTTTTTCCTTCGTTAACTATTAATTTGTTATTACAAAACCAATTTGAAACTTCTGAAATTGTACTATTTATTGTTTCTTTTTGCAAAGAACATTCGTGTCATCGGCAAACAGAACTGTTCTTCCATTTTTAATAGATGAGGGCATATCGTTTACGTACAACAGAAAGAGGATAGGACCTAAGATCGAACCTTGTGGGACCCCATGTTCAATTGGCAAAGAATTGGAGAGATAAGTAAATAATGTCCTTTCGTGCCAGTACGGTATTTCTACTCTTTGAGATCGATTTTTAAGGTACGAGGTTATCCAATCTAGGGCAATACCACGAATTCCATAAGAAGGTAATTTTGAGAGCAAGATGTTATGGTTAATAACGTCAAAAGCTTTCGAAAGATCTAAAAATATCCCAATGGGTTCTTCATTTTGGTCCATTGATGAAGCAACATCTTTAAGGAAAGAAAAAATGGCAGTTTCCGTAGATTTTGATTTCCTGAAACCGTGTTGTGAGTCTGAAAACGCTTCGTTTTTCCTGAGAAAAGTTTCCATTCGCGTATAGAAAAGCCTCTCTAATATTTTTGAGAAAACTGACAAAAGAGAAATTGGCCGGTAATTTTGAATTTCATTTTTGTTCCCTTTTTTAGAAAGTGGCTTAATTTTTGCTGTTTTGAAAGTATCTGGAAATATTCCTGTGCACAAGGAAGCATTGAAAATGTGAGTTAATGGGTGTATAATGGCAGGTGCACACGTTTTTAATAAACAATCCGGAAATTCATCTAAACCTGATGAATATTTATTTTTTAGTTTACTGACTATTCTGAGGATTTCGTTAGAAGAAGTTTCGTAAATAAACATCGTGCCGAAATTTTTTTGGGGAAGCATATGATGTTGAATTTTGTGGTTTTAGTCCCTTCGTGAGATCAACCGCAATTCTAGAAAAGTGTTGGTTGAAGAGATTCGCAACTTTTTCTGGATTACTTGTTTCTCTTTCATTATCCTTTAAAACAACATTCTCTACGAAATGTCGTGATGACGTGGTCGTATTTTTTACGATATTCCACATTGCTTTAGTTTTGTTTCTAGCGTTCAAAATATCCTCATTATTTTTCATTATTTTTGCCTGAACTATTATTTTCCTTAAAATTCTTTTATATTCTCGGAAGTAGACGTGGAAACCGGGTGATACGTTATGATGTTTAGAAATAAAGTAGAGCGTACGTTTATTTTTACACGATGTTCTAATTCCTTGTGTGATCCAAGTATTACTTTTTCGTGAAATGTTTAATTTTCTCTTTTTAATAGGAAAGCATGCGTTAAAGTGAAATGAAAGCTTTGAGAAAAATAAATTATATTTTTCATTTGTGTCAATAGCGTTATAAACTGCCTCCCATGATTCTTTCAGCAAGTAGTCCGTAAATAATTTAATGTTAACTTTAGTAAATGCTCTGCACATGCGTGTTTTATTTATTGTGTCAGTATTCATGTTATTAGTAATTGTGAGAATTTGTGCATCGTGGTCACTGTAACCTAGATTATTCGTTATTATTTCATATCTAGTTGTGGTTTTGTTAACTATAATTTGATCTGTTGCTGTTTGTGATTTAAGAGTATTCCGTGTAGGTATGTTCACTGTAATATCTAAATTAAAAGAATGAATTAAATTGAGTAACTGCTCTTTTTCGTGGGATTCGCTCAGAAAATCAATATTGAAATCTCCACATACAACAATGGATTTAAAAGAGAGATTACTAATTTTGTTAAGTTATCTCTAGATTTTCTAAGAAATTGAAATAATCTAAAACTCGCTTTGTTGGAGGTCTGTAGATGCAAAGTAAGATAATTTTGAGCGTAGTAAGATGTACGACTTATTTCAAAAACTTTTTCAACTGCATATAAATTGAATTCTGACAAGAAGGTAGAATCAATGTTATTTCTTACATAGATACACGAACCTCCGTAAGCAGGGCCCTTATTTGATTCCCTCGCTCTACAATACGATCCTGCAAGGTAAAAACTAGGAATTTGGAGTGTGTTTAGATCATTATGGGATAACCAATGTTCGGTAAAGCAAAGTCTCACATGAAACATGCTCATGAAACTTTGTAGTAATATAACCAGATTAACAATGTGGAATTTAGTATAGGATTTTGTTTATTTGAAATACTACATATGTTTATATCTTTTAAATTTTACGTGAATAGAAACTTTTTATAATGATTTTCGAAATCAGCATAATTGTTTCCTTTGAAATCACTTGCTTTCATCCTGGTGGTATGTAAAATATGTATTTTTGTTCCCTAGTGTTATCTTAGATATTACTTCCGATTGTTTCTTTAAATCTTACCCCGGAATTCTTCCACTGTATCCGAAATTTCTCACTAATATGTTTTATGTCGGTTTGTTTAAGAGAAAATGAGATGACAGTTGAAACCTCTATGCAACATAATACACGTTATTGCCAATCAGTCGCAAAAAACATGAAAACATAATAATTTTAAATAAAAACATGGGAAATTGTTTTTATTTATGAAGACCTTTATCACCCGGAAGAAAAGCAAAGTTTGCTGCTGCTGTTTATCTTTATGAGAATCTTTATATTGGGTGTTTGAAATGCGGGTTATCATTTTGTTGACCCCTTCAAACGGATACTAAATATTATATTGCACAATATTCATCAGGGGAGGCGAAATTCGTTTTATACTGTGCGTTATAATTATGATAGAATTTCTTTTAGAAATTATTTTTATAGGAATATGTCGATGAATGATTCAATTAAATTAAAATTTGAAGGTAATAATTAAACCCCAAGAGAATGAAGAAGTTGAAGTCAGAGAGGGAAAATAATAAATATGATCTCAAAGTTAAGTATAAACTAGCTTGCTCAAGAAATATAGAAAAACAAAACAAAACTAAACCAATTTAAAGAAAATTATAAGTACAATAGACTTAAACGACGTGTTAAATGGTCAATTGCAGTCTGAAATATATAGTTAAAAAATAAATTTGATATAAATTCTCAAGTTGAACAGAGTATTTTGAAAGCAAATTAAATAGAGTAAAAATTTTTAAAAAATTAATTAATTTGAAATTGGAAAAGGGAACTAGGTTTAAAAAATAATCAAAATATGAAGAAAATGATTGTTGATATATACAATATAAACACCTACAAACTAAAAGTGTAAATAAACCTTTATTCAATTTTTAATTTGTTTATTAAAAGTTTATTATTTATTTATTTATTCCCACTGTACATAAAACGCTAAGGAAACGAAAGGACCAAATGCGGCCAGATTTGGATAATCATGTGCAAATGTAACCTTGAAAATAATTTACATCACAACACAGTTTAACATCGAACATAATTCGGAAACGATAAGTCCTAGAACCTGAAAACCACTTTTTTCTATACCGTCATCTACAAGGTGAGACTTATTTGGACGTTCTATTACATTTTTTATGGTTCCATCACTTCTTAGCTCGGATCGACAGAATCGCTGAAAATTGGCTTCGTATGAAGTTATTTTCTCTTTTACAGCTATGGTTTGAAAAAGTTGTTTTGTAGATTGCAATCTTTGCGAAAAATATTTGGGGGCTTTCTACTGCATTTAGGGGAGGAGGTCGTTCTACTTGGCTCTAGCTACTCAGAACTTCCCATTTCTTTCGGCAAGGTAGACTCAGCACTACGCACCGTCGTAACGTTTATAAAAGTATTTCGTTATTAAGAAAGCACTTACATTTTTCAATTTATGAGTTTGTAATTTTTATGGCAGGTGCAGGAATTTGCCGTGAATATATGAGAAATATTTGGGAGGAGAAACATTTGGGAGAAACATTTGGAGGAAATATTTGGAAGAAATTTGGGGGGATTTGGGAGACAAATATTTGGGAGGAATACTTTGGGGGAAATATTTGGGGAAAACATTTGGGGGGGGGAATTTAGGGGGAAATATTTGAGAAGAAACATTGGGTGAAAACATCTGGGGAAAACATTTAGGAGAAAACATTTGGGGGGAGATTTGAGGGAAACGTTTGAAGGAAACATTTGGGGGGCAAACGTTTTAGGAGAAATATTTAGGGTGAAATATTTTGGGGAAAACAATTTGGAGAACATTTGGTGGAAATGTTTGGGGCAACATTTGGAGAATCTGTAGAATCAGAGATGAACATGTGATGAAACATGAAGTTCGCATGGGGAACATGTTGAGATACACGCCAGCATCGTATAATGAAAATGTGCGGGAGTTTGTGAACATGCGGGAGCATATTAACACACTAAAAACGTATGGTGAAAATGTGAAATAACATATAGTGAACATGCGATGAACAAGTGTCGAATCATTGAAGTGCATTGCTCCTGTAGTGGACACGTGAGGAAAAATGCGACGGGGAAAATGTCGGAGAGCATGTAAGGAAACATGCGGGGTCTATTGGAGCTATAATTGAGCGAAGATTTAACTCCTCTGGTGATTCCTACTCCACAGCAGGACGATCAGAAAGGAGCAGAAACTAAAAAATCTATGTAAAATTAAATCGACGCGTTAAAAGGGCCATTATGACAGGCCTACAATGCATGGATGTACAGTTTTGGCCTGAAGTGGGATCCAGTATGAAACTGTTTTTACATTTAAAACTTAATTTAAATTTCACATTGGTCCAGGTAGTATAATTTATTTAATTTGCTGACAAAATTTCATAAAAATGTGTTTAAAATGAAAATGATGAGGAAACATAAAAGAAACGTAAAGTAAACAGTTTTCAACTCTACTTCAGAATTAAAAAAAATTGTTTTATAGTTACATGTGATAAGACTAGCTAATGTTTACTTGCACATATTCTCAGATATACCTTTTCTCCTAAAGGTTTTCCATTGGCTGCAGAAATCAACCCTGTACCTGTGTGCTTTTCTGTTGCAATGAGTTCTTCTATAGTGCGATCTAGTTCTTGTTCCGCTTCAATTTTATCCAATTCTAATTTTTGTAATTCTTCTTTCAACATGATATGCTTTTTTTCTTCTAATTCTATAAATTCCTCAAATGCAGTCAATTGTCTTGTATACTTTGCTTCCAATTTTGGATCTGGCGTTTCAATTTCTTCAAAATAAACATCCAACTGGAAAGGATTGAAATCACACAATCAGAAAAAAATACCAATATTTCAACACATTTTACATTTGTTAGAAACTTTATACCTTGCGTTTTTTACAATACTCATGCATCTGTTTTTGTAAGATTATATTCTTCTTGCCCAATTTTATTTTTTCATAAAATAAGGTTTTGTACATTTGAATATATTCCTCTCGAGGAAATGCTTCTGCTTCCTCCCATTCTGAGGATTCTTCCTCTGTAAAAATGTATTATAATAATGATTACAACTCAATTAGGAAGGGAGACACTAGGACACACAATTAAATAGACTATTCATAAGGTATACATTGCAAAATTCTAGAGAAACTGAAGATTTGTTTAATTATATGTAGCTGGAAAAGGAAAGTCAGATGTAGTGTCAACTCAATCAACCGAACCGTCTCTTGATAATTTTTCTAGACCTATTTGTCTAACAAATACTTCAGCAAAAAATCTGCAGCCATGTATTTATCATTATAAATGTATTACTTGAATACATTTGTCAGTTCATTTCGAAGCTGCTCACAGTGAAAGAATGAATACTGTTTTATTAGAAAAGAAAACGTTTCTGAACGGAAAGACTCTTTGTAGATGGAAAACTGCTTTTTGTCAAGAAATAATGAAACTGCTTTTTGTCAACAAAAGGAAAGTTTTCAAAATCTTGAAACCCGTAGTCCATCTGAGTCACTACTGTATCAATAATTTTAAAAGATACAATTTTGTATCTTTGAAATAATTAATAGTCATGTCAGTTTTAATGCAGATTTCAATAGTCTCTTCATATCTAACCCGGTATATTACTACGTATCTATTCTATTCCCATCTCTACGACATATTACTTGCCTCATGATTTCACATTGTTGAATGAAAATGGTATTTCAATATCGTGAACCGTTCAGAAGTTATTGGACAGGCGCATAGCCAGTGGGACATTCTCTATAACACTAAATCTTTAGCTTCATTAATTGTTTCATAAAGAAAACAGGAACAAAAATCACACAAAGAATTCTATTTTCCCACAACGCCAGGTGATGAGATGAATTTGCCTGGCCGAGACGTGGACGTGTGCCGCGGTACAAGTCTGTGCCTCCCGGAAGCCTAGACTGTCTGCGGCTCTCTGCCCAGTGCGTGCGAGGAGAGGGACGTAGCGCGCGGCCTGTTTTGCGCATGCGCAGCAGAGTCAGTCGGTGTCTATCCACTAGAGGGCTTCTCCCTCAGCTACCAGCCCCAAAGAGCTCTCCCCAAGGGTCTCTTGGGGCCTGCTAATTCGCTCGCGCGTAAGCGAGGAAAAGGAGTCGAAAACATTTAATTTTCTTCAACGATTCAGTAAAAAAATATTGAAAAATAGCACACTTAACGACAGATTTTATTGAAATATAATTTGTGTATTCTAAGCCTCCCAGATTGTTGCCACTGTTGTTGAGATTCACCACTGTTGTTTACAAACTAACATCAAATTATTCGACAGCGAATGAGGTTATTATATTGACGTTTCGACTCAAAGATTGTATCCTTCATCAAAAATCATCAACAGTCATGTTTTAGGAAATTTTATTTTATCTTACTAAAATATTACCGTTGTGATCGCAATGGATACAATCAGTGAAGGAACCAAGAATCTTCTTTTTTGGAGGGAGGGCTACGGGTATAGTCTTCAGCTAAGTTGATGTTTTCTTATGAACAATTGTTTATTTATGTTAAATTTAAAATAAATTATTTGTTGACTTATTGTAACGTTTATAACGTAAACAATTGATAAATTTAATGACATTCGTTAGTACAGAAAATTAGAAAAATCTGAATTATTTAATTGCCTTCCAGATGCTGAGGCACCATTAGCCATGACCTATTGTAGTGAAGTCAGCGTCAAATTTATAAAGTTCAGAATAAAGTTCAAAATAAAGTAAAGAATCAAAGTAAATTTGACGCTGACCTCTCCCATGGGTCATGAATTATAATATTTGCCCTACGTAAGATTTATTCCTTTTCAAATAGAACAAAATAAACCTACACTTGTGTAACATTATTTTAAACCCTTTAGAATGGGTGTAATAATTTTCTTTGTAGTACTAGAAAAAGTCGAAAAACCTTCGTCGCAACGATGCACAAAGTAGGGCCAAACGAATGGCTATATTAATGGATTATTAAACGCTTTTTACAAAACTAACTCTTTAATTTCATGGGATCCAAACAGTACAATAAAGGTACTAAGCTTCCGCAACGGTTCCAACTAGTCGCAGCTGGCGACGCGGCGCCAGTGGGAACGTACGCACCGCTGCTGGCGGAGGACGAGGAGGAGGTGGAGCTCTCGCAGGGGCCCTCCCAGAGGTAGCCCTCCGAGCGCACCTCCTCCAGCACCGTCTCCTCCGGCAGGCCGCGCGCCGGCTTCACCACCTCCACGCCCACCGACTTGCGCGGGTCGTCGATGTCGTCCAGGCCCTCCACCACGCTGGGCCGCTCCTCCGGCACGCTCGCCCGCGCCACCTCCGCGCCACCTGCGCTCCCCGCCCCGCCCCGCACACGGACACATTCTCACTTTCTCCCTACGGAGTAGAGAGAAAGTTACGTAATGCGCCACGAAGAAACGGCGGATTTTCGGTAGAAAAACTCTTATTACGGGGCCTTGGTAATGAAAAAGTGGATAAATCTTGTTGCTAAATTTAAAAAAAATCCTCAAACACGTGGTGAAACCAGAATCAATGTTTTGTGGATCCTTGATACCGGAAAATCGAATGACTGCAAAACGACTGTCTGTCCGTCCGTGTGAACAACGCTAGCGGGTAAACCGTTCAGCCGATTTTCTCTAAAATTGTTTTTCTCTGCTTCACGTCGCGGTCCTTTAATTTGAAACTGATATTTTAATTTTGAGGGGTACTTTACATGAAGCCCCTGAAACTTTTTCCAAATTAAAAAAAGGCTGCATCGTTTTTTATTAAATTTTGTTGTTGGATAGTGTGAATCACGTTTAAGAGAATGACGCAGGTCTCATGTTCGTTGAAAAGTCTAATTTTTCGAAAATTGCATATGTTCAAATATTTTCGGACTACAACGTAAATATTAAAGATATAATTTTCCTTCCTTAATGAAATCTATTCCATAAAGATAGATTTTGAAATGAATATATTATTAATGAAATTATATATTAGATCAAATATTTTATAACACGATTGAATAATTGTTTAAGGATTCCGGACACTTGACCTTCTAACGTCATTAGTCCCATAAATCTAGTGCATGTTTTTCCCCTTGAGAGGTGCGGTGATATTCCTCCGCAGGGTGGTGAGATCCGCGGCCGACCTTGCCCGTCGGCTAGCGGAGTTTTCCCCAACAATGTCTCCCCCTCAGCGGGAAAACACCCCACTCGGGACAAGCTTTAAGCACCCAACCGGTCTCCCGGGATATGTGGTAGTGTATTGCATACAAGTGTAGTAGCGGTTTCCATTCGTTGCACTGAAATCCACCCTAGTGCAAGGCAAAAGCGTCATCGCTCCACAACACTGCTGCCCCACACGCGTGAAGGGCAGCCACGAATGAAACGGATTCGGGAACTGAGTCAGTGCGTGTGTGCTACACAGTGAGATTATAGATAGCCGTTCTTGGTCTGTCACACTGATGGAACTCGAGAAATAATAATTTTTAATTATGGTCGTTCTTAAATTTTTAAATTCTTATAATTTTTTGAAGTATGTTGGTAATTCTTACTCCTACTACGAAAACATCAAATGCGTGTGTATCGAAATTTCATTTTTTCGAGATTTGTCAATGATCGATATAGTACACAAGATTTTGAACCGAAAGGCTTCTGCAGAATGGTTTGATTATTGAAAACCATAAAAATATTAACATGAACATTTCTGCGGGTGTATTTATGGGCGTGCGAGGAACATTTCTTGGCACATATATTTAGATGATTTTGTAAGGGTCACTATTTTTATTTTCACTTTATTAGTGTTTCGAAATTGTGACGTACCTACCCATTGGTTTCTAAATAGCACTGGATTTGTTAACATGAAGTTATTCAAGGTTAAATTTTAGGAAAACACATACTGATTTTCCGAACTTCTCGTAAGTCACAAAAATTATTTTAAGACATTTCTTGCGAAACATAATATACTCCATCATTCGAAGTATCCCTGCGCGAAGATCCTTACTTGCTTCGAAGATCCTCAATTGCCTTCACAATTTCACCACGAATCCAAAACAGCATGCATAACTCCCGCACATAACCTCAAAATGGTCAAATGCGCTAAACTGCACTGACTAGATCGTCAGTGCAGTTAAGAGCGCCCCGAGTGCGCCCTGGTTCCGTGTCATTGTGCGAAAGGAACATGCGCTTTTATGCACTGGTGCGCCCTAGCGGTCGAATGGAACACGAAATCTGCGCTTAGTTCGCCCTGGGTGCGCACCAGTTCGTCGAATGGAAAACGCTATAAGTGTGAGGAAAAAAGGGGTGATGATAGGACAAGGAAGAGGAAGGAGAGATCGCGCGCGGTGCGTGGCCCATTTGTTAGTGTACTGTTCCGGTATTTGCCTGGTGTTGATTGGAGAAACACGCAATCAGAGGACCCGGCCTGTAGAATTTTCCTTCAGGCAACGGTTGAATACGACCTAGCTATCCAGCTAGTGTCGAAAATTCTGCCGCCGTCGTGACTCGAATCCTAGGACCTCCCGAACCCAGGCGTTTTCGCGGTCAATCTCAACTAACACCTTTCGTCATTTCGATTTTCATCTTGTGTCTTTCGAGGAAACTAACCTAACCTACACTCAGACCCAACTATGACGCAGTTTGTCGTCGTTTGATTGTTTAGTGACTCCGGGAACGTCAACTGCTAAGGTCATTAGTCACATAAATGTAATGCATGTGGCGGTGATCTTCCCCGCTGGATGGCAAGATCCGGCGCCGACCTACGTCGGCTTGCAGGCATTTTCCCCAACCAGGCATCTTCCACCAGCAGGGACAAGCTCTAAACTCCTGACTGGTATCCCGAAATGCGTGGAAATGTAGTTCATGTCATTATCAGTGTGTGTACATAAGAGGTGAGGATATGACAAGGAAGAGGAAGGAAAGATTGCACGCGATCCTTTGGCTGTCTGTAGGGTACTGCTCCGGAATTCGCCTGGTTTTGATAGGGGAAACCACAAAAAACTATCGATCAACCTGTCGGCAACGAGAATTCTCCTCCACACAGTGACTGACTTCGACCTAGTTATGTAGCTAGTGTCGAAAATCCTGATACCTTCGGAATTCGAACCTTAATATACCGGGAGCGATAGCTCAGTGCATCAACTGATGCCACTGCAGCGCCTCTGACCGGGAGGTCCTAGGTTCGAGTCCTGACGGCTGGGGCGGTACCCTGCTGGTGGGAGAGTCCTGGTTACGGGGAAACCCCACTAGCCGACGGTAGGTCGGCGCCGTATCTCGCCATCCAGTGGGGGAAGATCACCGCCATCTCCCGATAAAAAACACGCACTGCACTAACGGGACAAATGACCAAAGTAGTTGACGCGCCCAGAAACACGAAAAAATCAATCAATCGTACCTTAATAGTTTCCGGTCAAACGCACTGAAGTGTCATCAGTTGATGTGATGAGTCACCCTTGCTGGTACGTATTATATGCGCATGAGCTTTCTCACGGCGGCGAAGGGGAAGTGTCCGGTCTCCGGTCGGGGGTCAATGTTTCCGGATGAAGTATATTGGGGCTTTGGAACAGTCAACTGATGACACGCGAAATCGTAGGATTTCTGTGACCAGTGTCAATAGAAACTGGGCTCTGCGGAGACTCCGTGTCCTACGCAGAGATTCTAACGTTTCAGTCATTATTCTGCGATCTTCCTCAATTTGCCCTGAGGAAGGCCCCAGTACGTCGGTGAAAACGTTGGCAAGTATGTCTAGGTTGCGGCGTTTCTTTGACAACCAACTATCTATTGATGTCACACGATTGGCACTCTTTGTGCGTGATTTATTTTACGTCCAAGAGCATCAAATGACACCGGTTCGAATGCGTGACAACATTATGCTGATGGAACGTGGGCTAGCAGCCGCCAATAGAGGGCTTGCCTATTAATAATGTGTCAATCAAAATTTTAGCTGCGCATTGAAAAGTTAATTTATAAGTGGTTCAACTCTAGAAGGGCCTATTGTATTAGGTGGGCATTGGTCATAAAAAGAGGTGTGTCACACCCGATGCGCATTTTAAACAAGAGGATTGAATTGTATCTAAACTACCGATAAAAAAGGGTAATACAGATGGGTACAATTGTAGTGAAAGTAAATCGGTACAATTATTACAGTTGGTACAATTGTTTTGAAAGTAAACGTACTTACTAACGAAACTAGACTCCGCTCTCGAAAAGAAAAATTAAACAACCGTACCTTTTAATAATTGACTTTAGATTTGCATTGACATAGTTCTAAATTCTAAGTAGTTAATGGTGAAAGAAACGTGACCAAAGGGGTTATTTTGCAGTAAAAATGCATGTTTGGAAAATGCAATTCATATATAACAAAACGTGATGTGGCATGAGGGGAGACAATTTAAACATTGTCTATCCATTAAAAAATACACGAAAAAGGAGAAATGATAAAATCTAGGGCAAATTATTTTTCAATACGAGTTTGTTTCTAAAGGCGAATACAGAAGACGCATGAGTCACCGCCCTGATAGCAAAGAATGGCAAATCCAAATGGCTAAACCCACGAGGGACATCCCTGTCTTCTAAGGTTTAATTTTCTGAGAGGAAATTCTGGACGCGAATCCAAATAAAGCCAATGCGTGGAGACTGGACCACAAGTACTGGGTTCTGCCTAAAGCATAGGTTTACTATTGCTGGGATACAAATCTTTCTCGCCCGGGAGCGACTTAGAACGCTGCGTTTCAGAATGCTGCGATTCGTCATTGCGATGTAGTCTAAATGTAGTTATTATACTTCAACTTGGAAAACATAACTAAAAATTCATGGTGGTCAAGGTCCTAACTTGGGAATAACAGTATTCGAGGTTAGTCTCTTAGGAAACTTCTTGCACTGAAGAAGCTGTCAACCCGTTTTATTTTTATCACTGCGCTACTTATAAAAGAGTTCATCCACTTTATTTATCTAGTGAAACGTTACGTAATTAAGATCAGTTTCGAGGTAAGTGTTATTTGAAAACAAGTGTTACAATACTCAATGAGCTTCTATTAACTACAAGCTTATTTCTCAGAATACATAGTCAATTGTATTATCTTCAAAAAAGAATTACAAAACATTGGAATTTTACAAAGTGAATGAAATTTTGTACGTGTTGGGCATCGTAACTTATTACAATACTCAATTGGTTATGAAACTCGGTCTTACGGTCTCCTTTCATAATTCTCTCCAAACCACATATCTCACGATACTTATTTCAAAAGTAAACATTTTTAACAGGGTGAAAATAGGCAACCAAGTGACCTTTTAACGTTTCATATGCTGATAGGGCAACATTGTTTCCTTTGTAAGATGTTGCGTTAACGTCAGTTATTCCGAATTGCGAAGACAATGAATAGTGCTATGGCTAAATTTCAAGCAACGCACATCCTATTTGTTTTATACCACGTACTATTACTTTCCTTGTTACTTTCTCGCCTTACTTCGTAAGAAGAGAAAGTAACGTAATTGTGCTACAGAAAACGGGGAATTTTCGACAGGAAAAACGTCTTATTGCGAGGCCATGGTAACGAAAAAAGTTGATAAACCTTTTTGCTATTTGTAGTTAATTATTTCCTGCTAAGTGGATCCTGCCATGCCATCCAACGGAAGATCACCAAGAACCTCTCGCGATAAAAACTACACTTACGGGACTAATGACCTTACCAGTCGACGCACCCGGAATTACTTATCAATCAATGGCGAACTACGTACTTGGCAATGCGTTCTACGCAAATAGCCGCAGAGCATTACCTTCACCTTCCTCTCCACCTTCCTCCTCGCCGCCCTCATCTTCTGCTGCCTCATCTCCTTCCAGCGGAGCCTCGCCTCCCTCGCCCTCGCCTTCGTCCTCTCCTTCGCCTGCGCCTTCCCCCTCGCCTCCGCCTTCGGCCGGCGCCTCGTCCGCCTCCGCCTCCGGCCCTTCTGGCTCCGCAGTTTCCTCCGCTCCCCCCGCCTCCTCCGCCACCGCTTCGTCCGACATCGCGCCTCTTCTTTCTTCTTCTTTTCTTTTTTCTTCTTTACGTAGTGGCCTTCGCACCGGCTGTGACTCGTAGACCCCACGCGGTGCCTTTGTACTCTCGGAGACAGCGACGTTGTTGATTCGGTTGTCAGAGCGGTTGCACGGTTGCTATGGGGAACAATCAATCGATGCGTTGGAATCAGACGAGATTCTCAGGTTTCGTGTCCTATTCGGGAACTCTGTATTATGACCGAGGGGCTGCTTTTTACGGCGTTTTTCACCTCGGCACGTACGTTTCTAAACATTTTAAAAATATATTTTTATTATTTCGACGAAAATGAAGTCATTGAGCATGTAAATCCATGCTTTTGCTTTTTCAAGTAACATTAGCATCCTAGGAATAACAATATAATGTCTAGTAAATGAAAAGTAGCAAAAACACGATAAAGTTGCAATATAATGACTGCCATCTTCTATTAAGGGTATGAGAAATCAAGACTGAAAAGAAAAACGAACGGATTTGTATGCCTAGTATATCTCAGTCACAAGCATTACAATACTTTCAAGATTGGAAATAAAGTGTGTCACTTCATATGAAAACGTGTTTCATTCCGACATTAAAACACTCTCCTTTAGTATTGTGAAGAATTAACTTATTTATTTGACCTGTCATCAGACAGCGTTTTCATAATTCTGTAATTATTGCTAGGATAGACTGGAACGTTTCGGCGAAATATTTTACTTGAACGAATATCCCTACATCTATTACTGTACATTAATAATCACATTTTCTTGAAACCATAATACATACTATTTCTTTCAATGTTACTATTCTTTCTTCTTTCTATTAATTCTACTATTCTTTCCATTCATTCTACTATTCTTTCTATTAATTCTATTCTTTCTACTTTTTATTACTTCTATTTCTTTTAATTGAATGCTGAGTTTTAAGAAGCGGCGTAGAATTTCCTTAAGTCCAGGCTATTATTTCGTACATACGATATTATAAATGTCTGAAAAATTTTATCTCTGAAATCCTAGCGTGTATTATTGGTTATAATATTTGCATGTATTTATAGTACAAAACTGAAAATATATTTCCTCATTTTTAAACCGTACAAATACGCTTCCAAGTACAAATTCAAAATTACATCATAAATATGAATACTTGAAAATTTATTTTTAAAAAATATGCAATATATATTGTCACTATTTTCCTTCATAAATTATGCTTTCAGCAAATATATTTGTAGGAAATTGAGGTGGTGACAAATTGTAAGCAATAATTATTTCCTCAACGAAATTAATATGTATTTTATTAGCCGATAGGAACTTTTTTAATGCGTTACACACAAATCTGCATTTCAGGGGCGATTTATTTAACCTAGCTTGTTAACTGCGAATACCTACAATATCCACTGCTCGTGAAGTTGAGCGTGACCTTGCGTAGGGGTCAGAAAGGGTCAAGAAAGCCGGAGAGAAGCGCGTGGTGATTTTTAGTTACACCCCCTAAATGATAGTTGAATCGTACATTGTAATTTTTTAATGTTTTGTAGTGTATCTGTCGACACTCGCTCATACATCAAAGAATTATGGAACAAGTAAACGCTAAAAAAATATACATTATATGCAGTAATAGTTATTTTCGTAAATCGTACAGAAAAGCGAGTCTTCGGTGTTCAAATGAAATGTTGAAGGACGAGGCATTGATTGGAGTCAAGCTCGGCGTTTTGAAAGAGTACGCCAAAGACTATCGTGCGAGTTGCGTCCACTATTGTTTTAGCCTGAATTCATGGACACTTACAAGTATAATCTCTTGACATCATTCTGCATACGCGAGGCGGCAGCCCTGTTGATTCATGTCGCCCCAGTGTTTTATTTCGCAGTCTATTGTTTCATATTTCCGTGACATCTTCGCGATACGCCTTTGGAAAACTTGTGGGAATGCGGCATGCCGGCACTTTTACTCCTCTTAGTGTTTTGTACCAAACAATTATTCAGATTATTAAAAAAGTGAATGACATGATTTAATGATCTACAATTGAAGTTGTGCAGAAAACATCCAAGTCACAAGAATCAATATAGATGAAAATGGCTTGGAAATTTGGGGCTCATCTTAAAATTTCGAGCAGCAAGGATGCGCACCTAATTTAGATATGTGTGGAATGTGGCTGTAGAAAAGAGAAAAATTCTACAAATTCACGATATTGGAAATAGAAAACATCCAAAAGATTCTTTCATGTCGTTCGGTATTGAGTTACGAAGATTAATGAAATGAGAGGTTTACGAATTCTGGAACAATACAATCACTGAAAACAGAGTTGAAAGTGTTTCTTAAAATGTAATTGAAATGTTTTGTACTCATCAAGATCTGTACATATACAGGTGTCCCACCAGCAATGGGCCACCCCCATAACTTCTAAACAGTTCAGAATATCGAAATGCAGTTTTTATTCAACAATGCGTAATCATGGGGCAAGTATTATGATACAGAGATATTGTTTGAAATATATTTCGGTTTTGAGAAATGTAATTATCTTTGATTTTTTAAATGGAATCGTATATTTTTCTTTTGCAATGGATAGGTCATAAAAAGAGGAATGCAATGATGTTACATATGTGAATGTTTTGATAATATTTTGAGCATAAAATTATACTTTCTGACGCGTGATTTTAAATTAAACGTGCAATATTTCCTGTAGCAGCCCTTGCAACTCTTCTTTGGGGAAGATGGCCTTCGCTTCTCGGTGCTGCCGCCCGTAACAGCCTCGGCGTCGCAAAGGCTACCTTCCCCAAAGGCAAGAGCTGCTGCAGGAAATATTGTTCTTTTAATTTAAAATCGCATGTCAGAAACTCTAATTTTACACTCAAATGACAATCAAAATATTAACATATGATTCATCAATGAATTCCTCTTTTTATGATCCATCAATGAATTTCTCTTTTTATGATCCATCAGTTGTTGGAAAAAATATATAATTCCAATTAAAAAATCGAAGATGATTAAATTTATCAAAAACTAAAAATATTTCTAACAATATATCTACATCATATAACTTGCCACATAATTTCGCATTATTGAGCGAAAACTGCATTTCGATATAAACCATTTAGAAGTTATGGGGGGTGGCCCATAGTTGGTGGGACACCTGTTTGTTGTAGGGGATCAGAACAAGGAAATTCTAATTATATCTGACCTTAAAAACGTAATGCTTTAATATAGTTATAAATCATTGCATTTTTTTGTGAAAGAACACATGGTCAGACGATTGGAGGACATTGCATTTGCTTACACCTCAACAATGATTACTTACACAACTTTAATGATCTTTGTAATTTAAAATACACTTCGAACTTAAAACTCGTTTTATGATAATTACATCTTGATAATACAATGATAATTACATTATGATAATTATTTATTGATAATTACATTTATGAACTAATGATAAGTTATAATATTTTATGTTTTCAAGCATGTTTTATGCGAGACATATTTTTGCATCATTGGTGCATTTCGTTCATTCCAACTTCCACACATCCAGCCCATTGTTACAGACCCAAATGCAGAGGTTAAGTCCAATACTATATGTAGGGATAGTAGCAGACTATGGAAGACTTCTATTTACAAGAGAATGTTGTAGTAACGAGCAGATGAGTTATTTCTTCACAAACGAATTTTTTTTTACCCTGCTAGTACATGGATGCAAATAGAAGTGAGATCTTTCTAAAAATGCGCACTCCGGGACCATGCAAAAAAATACGAACCTATAATATTTAAAACCCTGCATTTTCAACAATACATTCATATATTTCGAGATTCTCATTATCAATATTTTGACTTCAGGTTTCAACGCTCTATTGCCTAGAGAATGTGTTAGATATAAAACCATTTTCACTCCTATTACGAACTTTTATAAATTACTTCTCGATCGGTCAACATTCTTGAGCACCACATACAGACAAACATGTTAAGGGAAATAATTGACGCGTGTGTTAACTAATCACTTTTTCCATTACAATAGCATAGTTTTTTAGTGTGTTGTGATAACGAATTTGTATTATATTCTACAGGGACTTTGAACAAACTTTGATAGGAATTTTGAGAACTAATTCAAAGGAGGAAAGACTACACCTAACTATTTGAAATTTAATTATGTTTCTCGACAACATTTTAATATTCCAGATTTATAAAGTCAAATTTATACTTCACTGTGAATCTAACAGTAATATAAGTTATCACTTGGAGGTGAGAAAACCTACAAAAGAATCACACTAACAGACTAGCAGTTTGATAAAATAAGGTCATATTTCTGCAACATGAAACTGGATAAAGACCAGTTCATAAAAAAGAAACTATGTTCAACAAATTAATTTATTAAAAACATCAGACCTTTACAAACACTTCGTAAGCTTTCTTGTACAATTCCATGATGTGATCACCATTCGCACAATAGCTCCTTAAAAGCGATACGAGCTGCTGCAAACGTTCCTGGTTCTTGAAAGGCGCCATCTCCGGCAACTGTACAACCTACGAACAAAGAAACATTTTTCACTGAAGGTGTAGAAAAATCGTCAAAGTAAATTGTTCGGGTAGAAGACCCTAAAAGTTTTATTAGCTTATGTGAAAATAACCTACCACCCCTCGAATGATAATCCATTTAAAAACGTTGTAGCAAATTCTAATAAATTAAATACTATTTTATACTCTAACTACCAGTAATTGATCAAGTTCCCTTTTTACTATATTTTAGTTCAGCCGTAAACAGCAATTTTCTTAGTAGCCTTTTCCTTCTACCCGATTTTCTATCGAGGGTTTAGAAAAAATATTTAGTTATAAAACTCAAACATTTAAATCACTTGAAACATTTCCATTGAAAGAGCAAGTCTTTACTTCAAATGCAAAACTCTTTGAAGCCAAAAGAAAATTTCGACTGTTACCCATCTCATTCCATCAACTCTTTTTCTTCCGGAAACTTAAAAATACAGAAAGAAAAGAGACTAGACATTCGTCCTTCCCTGAAAACATTTTACAAACTAAGGGCTATTATGAAGGAAAAGGTCTGAATGTCAGCAGACACGCCACTTCTAATAAAAGAGTCGCATCCTTTTTCCTTCCACAATCAAGAATAGAACCAAATCCCACTATAATCCTTATCCCTCCCACCCTCGTATTCAGATGACCAGAAAAAGTTACCCCCCCTGAAACTCCTATTTATAAGTTTCTCCAGAAATATCAGTAAAAGAAGAAATGAATAAACGCCTTCAGGGAAGACAGCAGTTGAAAGTTGCTCCGTTGAGTAGTTTTAACATCTGCGAAGTAGAAGTTTCCTAAAACCAAGAGCAGATTCCGATCAGTAACCCTGTCTTTCCCTCAATCTCTTTGTGTGATCTAAAAAACGATAAACCACCTACCCGTCCATTCCTGAAACGGGTATATGTACCCGCCCCGACTTCTTAGCTGAAAGATGGGAAGATTCTTGAGCGACGAAGAGGCTCAAAAAATTTTAAAGATTCCCCTACCATCGATGAAAACAGTCTACTATAGATGCATCATGTTTACAGATTTCCTGTAGTGGTGTCGAACCTGGAATCAATTTTAATTTTAGAATAATTTAATTTTCTTTCATTTTTAATATACCTCGTGATTCAATACTCACTTTATTTCGCGAATGTTCTTGAAGACTTGTGGCTACAAAATTCGATTGATTGATTTTTTCGTGTTTCCGGGCGCATCAACTGCTTTGGTCATTAGTCCCGTTAGTGTAGTGCGTGTTTTTTCTCGGGAGATGGCGGTGATCTTCCCCCGCTCGATGGCGAGATCCGGCGCCGACCTACCGTCGGCTAGTGGTGTTTCCCCTAACCAGGACTCTCTCACCAGCGGGGCACCTCCCCAGCCGGGCACCGCCCCAGCCGGGCACCGCCCCAGCCGGGCACCGCCCCAGCCGGGACAGGCTCTAAGCTCCCGACCGGTCTCCCGGAATATGTGGTAGTGTGTTAGTGTAAGTGTGTGCGTAAGGGGACAGGCTAGGACAAGAAAGTGGAAGGAAAGATCGCGCGCGGTCCGTGGCTAGTTTGGTACTGCTCCGGCATTCACCTGGTGTTGATCGGAGAAACCACGGAAAACTACCTATCGGAGCAGCCGGCCGCTAGAATTCTCCTCCAGACAGCGACTGAATTCAATCTAGCTGAAGAGCTAGTGTCGAAAATCCTACCGCCGTCGAACCTAGGACCTCTCGGTCAGAGGCGTTGCAGTGACACAAGTTGATGCACTGAGCTACCGCTCCCGGTACAAAATTCGACATAAGGAATATAAGCACAAGTTCTGACCTTCCCCGCCCCCTGTGTCATGTCTACCTACAACTAGGCACTTGCCTTGCGCAATTCCCTCGATGCGAGAACATCGCCTCGAAATATCTCCAAGGACTCGCGCAGTGGAAGGTCATTCTGAAACGCTTTGCTCCGAAGGAAGGCGCCTTCACTGAAAATTAGAATCAACTAACCTTCTGGAGGAAAGCATTCGAGAACTCCTCCAACACCCGTGAAGGGCGTTAGCAACGATGCTGTGCTAGCTACACTGCAGGGGTATTTCCTACGCGATGGTTGCCAAGTGGCCCCCCACAGTCTAGCAGAAAGATCTAATTAGCGAAGACACTCGCGCCTACCCCAGGTTCAATTAAATAGGTGTGTGCTTAGGAGCCTGATTGAAGTCACGTACTACGCAATGGTGTATGCTGTTAAGGTTTACTGCAAATGGAAGTGCATTAGACTAATACGACACAGGAGGCCCCGGTATATCTAACTGTGCAGGGCAGTGGCTGTACATTCCACCCAATACCCACTACTTGTCTGCAAAGAAAGAACTGAAACGAATATTTTACTTTCTTCATTGATTACTTCAAGCATTAAATACGTATTTAATCAACTTCTTAATTTTAACCAGAACTAAAGATATTAACATTATCCAAGCAATCTTTTACAAATTCGATTTTCACAATTAATGTTTCCACTTACAGAAGTTAACAGGCGAGTGATGAACAATGAGATCTGGAATACTTTACAGTGAAATTTTCGGAACAGCCCTTGCTTTGACATTTACACACTCCCTATATACAGCCCGCGGGGGGGGGGGGGAGCTCAGCGTACCCACAAGGGCAGCGCTTCGGCTACGAGAGCCCAGAAAGATGGCGGCGCCCTGCCCAGCCCTTCCCCACCACTCACCGCCTCGCTCTCCACCCGCAGAGGTCCAATCCACGCCCAGGCAGCAGCGCGGCTGCGCTTCCTCGGCGGAACTCCACAGGCAGTGCTGCGAGCCAAAGAGTAAAGGCGGCGCTGCGAGCAACGCCTCAGCCGATTCCCCTCGCCGCCTCTGCTGCGGCCACCCCTGCGCGCATCGCCATTGGCCACTGCCTCCGCAGCGTGGGGAGAGAGACCTTATTCATGAAAATGACCATTTTTACTTTCTGTGTGAAAACAAAGTCACTTTCTTCCGTATTTTTCAGATATCTATTTTTGGTTTAATTGTTTCTTTTCCAGTTTTCGACGCAATACCCATGCTCACCGTTCACTGCCGTTGCTATTGACTCTATCGAGGAAGCAGTACATTTGAGATGCCCCTCGCTGAATGTGATAGGGAGAAACGCGCAGCGGTTTGCCGCAAAAATGGGTTCTTTACGAATGACACGTTTCATCAGAGAAGTTGGTAGTAATTAGATTTTTGTAAATTGCAAATACTTAAAAACTTAATTTTATACGCTGACCATTCTTTCTTAATAAATATGTGACTATAATATTCTTAATAATTAAGATTAATTTAAAAACGAGATTTTCTCAAACACATGGCCAAATTTTTCCTTTAAATTTGTTTCTCGAATAGACTAAAATCCGCTTATAAAAAAGGCCCAGACCCTATTTTCACTGATCTTTCTGTAATTTCGAAAATTATAAAAGTTTAAAATTTGTTCGGCTTTCTGCGACTGCAATATTGAAGATAGTGATATTTTGTTAATGACATTTTTTCTTCAAAATTAAATCTTGAAATAATAGAAAACTTTGAGTGATCGAAAATTAGAAAGACAAGAATCGTCGGGAATGCATTTTAATCTGGTGGTGATGGTGGAGTAGGTGTATAGTGAATGTTTTAGTATAATGATCTTTTTGTTTGGGTCGGTTGGAATTATTTTTGCAAATGCAGGTAGTATTATAAAATTATGAAATCGTAACAAATAGTGGTAGAAAGTACGTGCTGTAGTGGCTCCATTAGTTTATAATGCAATCCATTCCTCAACATATGATCTTTATTAGAAGAAAGCATTTTGAATTTTTTTCAGTTTTCGCGTAATTTTCAGTTAAGTTTGTATTTTTCGAGTTCTAGCTGAAAGATTAATAGGATTGCAAGTGGGCAATAATAATAATATTCCATAATCATTTCTAATAATATGAGAAAGTATGAATTGTTGAACGGGAGAGGAGGGTCAGGTCAACTGATGTCACTGCAGTGGCTCAGACCGGGAGGTCCTAGGTTCGAGTTCCGACGGTAGCAGGCTTTTTGCACATAAGCTAGATAGCTAAGTCGGATTCAGTTGCTGTCTGGAGGTAAATTCTAGCGGCCGGCTGCTCTGACCGATAGTTTTCCGTGGTTTCTCCGATCAACACCAGGCAAATGCCGGAGCAGTACCTTAACAAACGAACTACGGACCGCGTGTAATCTTTCCTTCCTCCTCCTAGCCCTATCCTCACCCGATACATGCACCACACTACCACACATGTTGGAAGACCGGCCGGGACCTCATAGGGTACTGGTGGGAGATATCTGGTTGAGGAAAACCCCATTACCTGACGGTAATGTTGGATCGGAAGGATCTCACTATCCAGCAGGGGAAGATCACCCCCACCTCCCTAGGAAGACACATGTACTACATTTGTGGGACTAATGACCTTAGCAGTTGAATGTTTGGAATAACTAATAAATCAAGGAATTGTGAAACCTACATTATAAATTTTGAAAAAATGCAAACGCAAAAGAAGCAAATTGAGAGAAAACTATGCAGACTCCGATCATGTGAGTGGTTTCTCTAGACTAGATATTCAGGAACTCGGGAAAAATCTGAAAACAATAAAACAGATTTGATTTTGACTGGAAAGTAAAACTTCTCAATTGCATTATTCCTCCTATTCTCATATTACACATTCTGATACTCAGTGTGTCACTGCTTACGGCTCAGGTGACATGCGACAACAAGGCTCTAAGGAAGAGTTATCCATTAAATATTTCTAGTTTTAGTACATTCATGTATTCATTACCTTATGGAACAGAAATTATTTGATAATTTTGGTACGTAAACAGTGGCGTAGCGTAGTGGGGGCGGCAGGGGCAGCCCTCTCAGGGCGGCACTTTTAGGGGGAGGCGAAATTTCACTTACATTTCAATTAAATACTAATAATAATAATAATAATAATAATAATAATAATAATAATAATAATAATAATAATAATAATAATTTACAAAAATTAATCATAAAAAATCTATAACTGCTACAGAATTTGGCGGGTAAGTTTGCTTATCTAATGCCGATTATATTACTAGATTCGTACGATATTAAAAGTCAGGGCTTCATTTCCGACGTAACGGGGTTCCGATTCCTCGGAAATAATTATTAAATTATATTACAAATATATAACTATTTCTATTAAATTGATTATTAATTCGGGAACGCATTCCGCGACCTAAAATTTTATAAATCTAGCACTGCTAAAAGTAATCTAGACTACGCTTCTGCCGAAATTCACGAGCAGGACTTCAAGCTGAAACGATTTCGACTTTTATTACTGCCACAGGGAACGAAAATAAATTAATTAGGTGATGGGAACCCACTTGAATTATTAAAATTTATTCTGAACTCCAATCTGGAAGATACTCTGCCCAATATTATAATAACGCTCCGAATCTTCCTCACAATTGCCATGAGAAATGACAGCTGTGAGAGGAGTTTCTTAAAATTGAAATTCATCAAAAATTATTTAAGATCAACAATGAGTACTTTAAAGCTAACCACTCTGGCTATCTTGTCTAATGGGCAAGAGGTATGTGATGCTATAGACATTGTTAGTGCAATAAAAGACTTTGATCTTAAAATAAGGAGATTAATAAAGTTTTAGATAAGGACCAAAAGTTTTAGTTTTATTTTAATTATATTATTTTTAATAAAAGTATAAATAGTAATAGTATTGTTCTAGTTTTAACTTCATTTTGTCGATCGTCAAGGTATAATCATAAGTGTTCCATCCCTGTTGTATCAATGTAAGTGGAATATGGCTACATTTTTTTGTAATGAATGTGATTAATTGAAAGGCAATTTCAATTTAATTGAAATAAAATTAAATTGTACTTTTAAAATGAAATACATAAAGAAGGGGCCAGCGAAATTTTCCTCTGTTCTGGGCTGACACCCACGCTAAGCCAGTGCATGAAAAGAACATTTGTTCTCTATAAAACCCTCACCCACTCACTTCCTCCCCCTCCCTTCCTCACTCACCCACCCACTTACTCAGCAACCCACTCACTCACTCACTCACTCACCCAACCACCCACGCGCTCACCGAACCCAACCACTCGCCCACTCACTGATTCACCCACCCACTCACTCACTCACCCACCCACCCACATACCCACTCACTCGCTCACCCACACAGTCACTCATCCACCCACCCACTCACTCACTCACTCACTCACCCACCTACTCGCCCACCCACTCAATCGCTCACCCACCCACTCGCCCACCCACCTACTCACTCGCTCCCCACCCACTCGCTCACTCGTTCACACACCCACTTGTCAACCCATGCACCCATCCACTTGCTCACTCACCCACTCGCCCACTCATCCACTCACTCACTCACCCACTCGCTCACCCACCCAGCCACTCGCTCATCCACCCACCCACCCACTCGCTCAGCATTTTTGCTGCTGCAGACCTCTAGTTTGCAATATATCATTTCAAGCAAGTAATAAATAATACTATTAACTAAATAAGTTAATTATTGAACTTAGATTTACAATAATCTCAACATAATTTCTACAGACAATTAGTATTGAACTTGAATTAAAATAAATGAGTAGGAGTAAGTGTACATGATTTTATTGTTGAGGCAATAAATTCCTTTTTGCTGCCAAGGAAAAATAATAATGAATAAACAGCTGATTACAGTGTGTTTTATATATTTTATTTGAATCCAGAAATATTTTATATCACTGTTATCCCAACTCCTAAAATTACAATTGGTTAATGTGTTCATTTACGATACTATTGTTCTGTTCTTCTAAGTCATCACTGGGATGTTTCCAAAAACATGTTTTCTACCATTGATCTTTCCTTTTTTAAGTCCCTGCATTTTAAAAGCAATCCTTCTCCTTTCAAAGGTGCTTTTCATACATATGCAAAATTTTTTCATAATCAATTACATTACAAATTGATTGAGTGATTAGAGTTCAACTAGTGGTCACCAACAGCAAAAGTGTTCAATATTTGGTTTTGGTCTTTATCAGCAATAAGGACACATCATCAGGTAACCCTTAAACTACTGGAATTGTATTAGAAAGGCATGAACTAAAAAACATTCAAAAAAATTTAAGAATACTTTATTACAAAATTTGCCATGCAATTATACAATAAAATTAAGTTCACAATTTGCGAGGCATTACCTCCACAACTATTAGAAGTTATTCGGACATTGTAGGTTAATTTAACCTACGTAATAAAATGGTATATGATGATGTGATGGTTGGAATATATGAGCAAATGAAAAATATAAAAAATTGGATGAAAAGCAGTATCAAAAATATTTCTTTCAAAACAGGCCTGGCCAAAACACTCCATGAATATCCTAGAAGGAAGCTCAGATTATCACAGCCATATAAACAGTTGAATTTTTTTCAAATTTCTATTTAATTTTAGTCCAATTTTATAATGTCAAATGTGTGATGTAGGATGAATGCCTGATAATAAATAATATTCCACTTCTTGATAGCTTTGATTCTTCTCTTCACTTCTTAGTTTCCTGTGTTTTCAATATCTCATGATATCACCTCGAAAGCATGAGCTATTTAAACATCCCTGCTCATAGAAAGTAATCAATTCTTGAAGAATTGAAAAAGGTACCAGGTGTTTCTGAAATAAAAGGAAATATTTTTATTAATTTTATTTATTTATTTGTTCCTCTTTAATAATAATGTTTCTTAAATAATTAAAAAAAAAATTTTTTTTTAAAAATTGCCTAATTAAAATAAGTATTCCTACTTCAATCTCATTTGCCTACTCATAACACTTCAGTGCAAACAGAGATAAATTGGCCAGCTCTGTCTCACAACTTGAGAGAAAGATACCACATGAAAGTAAGCAGTAATTTCTGAGAATAAAATTTGAAAGGTGAACGTTATATAATAGGATTATTTCAATTCTCAATTAAAAGATATTCATATCACCAGGTACACAATTTCAGTTTCCACAGTTTTAAAGCATAAATTAATTTTAAGTAAGAGTAACACAGTAGAACTTCCAGAATCTGGAATAATGACAGGAAAGAGATTCCAAGATAAATAAAAAATCCTGGATAAGGTTAAGGAAAATTTTTTTGGGGGGTTCAAAGATGTTAATTAAAAGGCAAATTAAGAAGAAATGTGTGAATTATACATTACAAAAACTATTTACAATGTAAATTCTCATGTCAATTTAGTACATGTTACTATTTTATTGTGGAAAAGTTTGTTTTTGCTTTTTAATCAGCATTTACTTATAATTTTTGTCCTTATTTCTCATGATCAATTCAAACTTCAATCCTGAATCAATAACTCATTAAATCATCTCACAATTGGAAGAGAACACTGACCATTCTTCTTTTCAATTAATTAATTTGATCAATTTATCTTTGAAACAGACCCCAAAACAATATTCTCAGATAATGGTTATTCTACTGCATATAATTCTTGTATATTAATATTGTGAATCAACATTCTCACAAAACAAGTTTAAATAGGCCTACTAACACTGTCAGAGTTTTCCTGTTTTGATGAAATGTACAATTTCTTTGATGTTAGGTATATTTTTCTTACATCATGGTATACGTCAGTAAGAGTGAATACGCTGACTCAATGATATCAAATAAAAAACACAGATTTATTGAGATAGATTTTCTGAACTTACACAGTATATAATTCTTATCTAAAAGGTATGAGGAAAAGTTAATAGTAACTTAAATGTAGTAGAGTAGTAACAGAGGAAATTAAGAAAGCATAATTTTGCTGTGACTTAACTCAGAGAAGTTGTTATTGCACTCAAACAACCGACTGATTTGAAGGCTACTTGTTTCTTTTCACTTTTCTTTTATTCCAAAATATTCACTTTTTACCCCCAACTATCAATTTTGAGTTCAGAAATTATTTCTAGTTATAGCTCTAATTTCTTAACAAATAACTTGTTTTTAAATACTTTTGGTAAAGTGGAAGAATGGTTAGAAGAATGGTAAAGTGGAAGAATGAAATTTAGATGAAGTTAGTAAATCTTATTATCTTGTAGTTTATTATAAGCCTACCTATAGACAAACAAGGAGTTGAAAAAATTGAACATTGTCAATATTTTTCGCATTAATTTTTTGTGTTGTTTTAAATTAAGTGTAACTTTACATTGGATAAATCTTGCTAACACATTCAAATTTTAAATGTTGGAAAGGACATTTTGTTTACAATAAAATTAATATGCAACTGAAAATGAATGTTCCAATTATTAGAAATAAATCTTGTTATTAATTGTAAAAATAGTATTGAAATACATGTAATGTAATATTTACCATCAATTTTTAATGAAATTACTTTTTTTTTGTTTCAGGAAAGGTAGGTGTGTTGAAATGGACTGTTTAGGTTAAGAGTGAGCGGGCAGAGAGAGAGGGGGGGGGGGGTCTGACGGTTAAAAGTTGTTAAAAGGTTCGGTGGGAAGAAGATAAATTTTGCATATGCAATTTTTAATGAACCCATATAAGTTCAAACCATTGAAAATACTTTATTTCATTACAAAAAATTAATACTGTAACATATTTTGCTATGATGTTCAACAAATGACAGAATTATAATTTGAAATTGGCTGGGAGATATGAAAATGTTATCTCCAAAGCCTCTAACTTCAAAATCACTCAAGCAAACATTAATTGAGTTAGTTAAAAGATGTATTGACACAATACAAGCTCCAAATATTAATGTCCCTTTCATTGAGACATTACAATAAAATTAATATTTACAAAAAATTATGAACAGGATGGTTTTATCTTAATCTATACTATACTTCTACAAATTACAAGGTTTTTAAATACATCTTCCAGATCGTTTTGATTATTTTCAAAATTAATTTTTTTTCCAGTTTGTTTATCATTTCCACATTTTTTATGTATATGTTGATGATAATAATAATCACTACTACCATCAACTTTCTCAAATTAAGTAGTCAATCAATTAAAATGGCTTTTAGCATAACTTGCAAAATAGACCTTTTTAGCACTATTACCATATTTCATAATCTCATTTCTTAACTTAAATATGGGAGATAATTATGATTTTATATGAAAAAATCTTTCATTCATTGCAAAATTACTATGTTTGTCATAGCATCTAGGTTGGCATATAAGACTGATAAACTGACATTGAAATAATGTTTGCCTCCATTGGTTACATAGGTATGCAGTATGCATGATTTTATACATTTTATATCAGCTCTCATATTCAGGGGGAATGGTTTTTTCCAATTAATTCCCAAATACTTTCTACAACAGAGCATTTTTTACCCAAAGGAAGGTCCTGGGTTTGGTGCCCAATGAAGTCACATATTCCTCTCTTAACCATTATTTTTAGTAAAATAAATTATTTTTTTAAATGTGGAAATGGTAAAACAAAATTAACAGAATAATTCAATTATTCCATTTCATCTAATGTCTTATTCCTACAACTTTGAAATTAAAGAAACATTGTAATGAAAATTTTCCTACTTCTATGTACCTTATGTTTGTAAATCCTTCTGGTTTAATTCAGACTCAGGAGGAGCCGATGGACTGGTATCTTTAGGAGCCTTAAATGAGAGAAATAATAGAACATGGTTAAATCAATTTCATTTTAAGCCACCTCACATTAAATTAAAAAAGTCAACTTACACTCAAATGCATAATAATCTAATGTTATTTACAAATGAACCAACTTGCTTAATGTGAATCATATAGTTCATCCCAAGCAGGAACTTTTAGTTTCAGCCCTTTCCAGATAATGACGACACAAATACATTCATATAAGTTTAAAACATTCTCCAATGAAATGAAACTCATTTTATATTTTAATTTCACAATTAAATACATTATAACAAATACAAATAACAATAAATCATCAAATAACATATTAATTTTAGATTCAGTATAAATGAAAAATTTTTTATAAGCAAGGTAACTGAACAAGGTAACTGAACACTTCACATAAGTAGTGGCAGATCCAGGATGGAGGCAACTCAGTCTTGCACCCCCCTCTCCAAAGGCTTTGAATTGTCATTTGATACTTCTTTTATTTGGCAAAATTGTTTTAAATATTTATTTATGTTAGAATTATGTAAGAATTGAAAAAAATAATATTGTGTAGTATCATATATACACAACAAAAAGAATTTACAATAACAAATGTTTATCATTTAACAAAAATCTACGATGGCCCCCTCCAAAATGATCGGCTGGATCTGCCCCTGCACTCAAGGATGAAACCCACTCCAAGCGGCCAGCACGGCCCGGCGCGGTCTGTAGCCCGTTTGTCAGGGGGTTTGCTCCGGCATGTGCCTGGTACTGATCGGAAAAACCATTGAAAACTGCCGATCCTTCTCGGAAACTAAGCGAGAAGACGTCCTATGAATTCTGATCCGAAAGGGCCGATGTCGAATCCAATTTCAAGCGCTCTGGCAGTGAAGTGTTCGTCATGGGCAGGTCACCCGGAAGGGGTAAGAGCGGGGAACCATGCTCCCGAAAGGGCTTCTTCGTGGACTACATCGTAGAAACCATAGGATTTAGAATCTGAATACCGAGTGAGAGGAAGGCCAAGGATGGCCTTTGAACTCACCATCAAAACCAGGGACAAAGCTGCAGGGTGCTACGATAAGAGGCGTTAGTGTCGTCGGCGGCCGGTTAGGCTTGTTCATTTAGCATGCAAAAATTGGCAAATTTATGAGAAATACGAAAAGGATCTTCTAAATGTTCAATTAATAATCTATACATATAAGAAACCGCTGAAGAAAGTGTTAACTTCGACGCTAACTTTTGTAACATTACGTGCCTGCTAGCGTCTTGCGAACACATGCAGCAGCCACGCATATTTTAAGTTTGGCAGCAGTTCGTATTTTAGTTCCTGTAAGAAGCTGCTAAAGGAGAACGCACCATTGTAATGGACTCCACCATGTTATGCGGGGGTAGAAAGGTCCTGGTCGAAGTATCTAGAGGCTTCAAGTTTCTAGAGCAGTCACTAACGGAATGTAACACAGAATCCGAAGATCCCCGACAGAAAAACGCCATGCTCAAAAGCTCCCAGGATCACTGAAAAATGACGAAGTGGAGGCTCGAGTTTGTGCCGGAAGACACAGTGATTGCAGACAGGCGAGGGCTCGACGTGTCCGCAGAAGTAAGTCTTCGTCTGGATCCTTTCACATGCCCGAACCACAGCCACAAAGATACCGCGGTCGCAAAAGAGAACTCTCACGTCAAGGACTTCTATGAGTTCGCACCAGAAGAGCCAGTAGCTGCGGACAAGTTACGGCCTGGAAGACATCGCAAAGTCTATACCGGTCATCCAGGAAGGCCTCCTTTGGACCGCAGCGAAGGTAGGCAAACAAGCATGTGGAGAAGCGAGTTGAAGTTGCTGGCTTCACCGAGGTTCCGATCTAGCAAGTCCTCTCAGGTGAAGATTCACAGGAATTGTTAGAGACAATGGCGCATGAGGTGAATCCCGCACTCAAGAAGAAAACCTGGAGGTGATGCCCAGACCAAAAGGTGGAGACGTGATAGGGAGAAGATTAATCCTGAAAAAACTAGTATGGAGCAAATGGGGTGTTAGAGAGATGAAAGGTAAGAGTTGTGACGATAGGGTACTCTCAACGCTAAGGAAAGGATTACCATGAAACTTGAAGCCCCAGTCGCTCTGCTAAATTCTATTCGACTGGCAATCGCCCACGCCGCACGGAATGGCATGCAAATCCGACAGTATGACGTGGTCACAGCATACCTCAATAGGACTTTGGACGATGGCGTGCTCGGGGAGGTTCCGATTGAAATGAGTCAAGCTCTTGAGTACATCATCAACAATGAGGATAAAACCCATCATCTGATTAACGAATCATAGCTAAGGGAACTTTCAACTGGAAGGAAAGTTTGTCAGATGAAGAAAGTCCTATACAGATTGAAACAGGCCGGACGGACCAGGCACAAGCAACTCGACAAGGAACTGCAAAACTTGGGGTCTGTTCCTATCAAAGGAGACATGCGTGTACCTCAGGGATCGTCTTGAGGGGAAGTGTTGGAGTTATCGACAGGGCGATACAGTCCTGTTTGGTAGGTACCAAACGACATGCTGGACATTTGACTCCTGCTGTTGTAACTTCTCCTGATGAGTACTCACGGATTGGGTAAGAGTTGCAATGGGCATGTGATCAATTGTGTGCTTACAGTGTTTTGTGCATCATGTTAAATCTCACAGCTGTAATCAAGAAGTGTGCTTGTTACTTTCTATGCATGTGTACTGCCTACAATTCCAACAGGTCTGACAATCACAATCTATTTTAAAACGTTAAATCTTTTGTGTTAGTTAATTAATGAAATCATACCTGATATTCAACTAGTCCATCATCCATTTCATTTTGTCTCATAGACAGAGGGTCATTCCATGGCTGAACCTCACCAGATGCCGTAAACACATAAACTAAGTTAGTGCCCATGAACACTCCAAATGCTATCCAGAAAACCAAGCGCCACTCTTGAAGAGTGCTCTGAAATAAAAATTTTAGTAAAAAAGGGGAAAATGTTCTGCTATCTTAGCTAAGGGAAAATGTTTTCATCCCTCAATTATTTTCTACAATAGGCAGGAATATCCAAACATTCACTAACTTAAGAAAATCCAGAAGAGAAAATGGTAATATTTTAATAAATTTAATAACAATAATATAAGATTTTAAATAAAATTTACACAAACACCCCATTTTAAATTTATTTCATGCAGAAAATTACAATTTCATATACTTACATTGGGAGTGAGAACACCAACTAGGTACGGTGTTATAATGCCAGAAAATGCTCCAATACCATTTACAATGGCCATTAGAGTTCCCGCATAATTAGGACTTAGATCCAATGCATTGACTTTCATTCCTGGGTAAAATGTACCCATGAAAGTCATTGCAACAGTAAACAATATTACTACATTTGTTTTGTTACAGCCTGCATATGATGCAGCAATAATTCCACATGCAGGCCCAACAGACGCTGAAAAGTATTAACCACATGAAATCTATTGTTATAGGAAGTTAATTATATTCTAGCAATAGGCTTAAATAATTTCAAAACTTTATTCTTTCATACTTATTTCATTAATAATGTACATCATTTAACTTTGGTGCTTACCAATTGTAGTGAACATTTTCCTTACATTAGTTATGCTCATTACATTTCTTTTGATCATCCAATCCCCAACCCAGCTACTTGCTGTTGACATCAACCACATCGTCAAGTATGGAAGGGATGACCATAAACCATTCTAAAATGAAACATTACAGTAGAACCATCATCAATCATCTCAAAGTGCAAATCAAGCTTCTTGATGTCAGGGGGCAAAATGTGCTTTGCACACCAACAGCAAAATAAACCAACATCAAATTTAAAAAGTTACAATGATAGAAAGCTATGAGGAAGACTACAGTAGAAAATGATTAACCTCTTTTAGTAGAATTTTTTATAAACAAAATTTGAATTTCTTTTTAATATTTTAATGTAACTAACAATTGCAGATGTACTTTGTTAAAAAAATATTAAAGATTGATTGAGTATTTTAAAATTTCTTTTGTGTACCTCTCAGTATTTGGAAAAATGTTGAATAAGTTTTTCAATTAATTTTGAAAATTTACGTCTTGATACTTTAAGTGAAGTAATGTACCTAGAAATGTTTCTTCAAATCCAAGTAGAATCATATATATTTGTATTGAATGTTTAATATTTTCGAGTTGGAGGAAAAAATAACATATTTCTTGAGAATTCAGTTCATGTTATACTTTTGCACAGGTACACAAACTTTCTACGTGATGTCAAGATAATGTGTAAACTTCTTTTTTGTTCTGTCTCTCATAGATCTTACGTTATTAAAAATTTTGTAAATTGTGATAATAATTGTGATAATAAATTGAAAACATTGATTAGCATTTATGATATGATAAGCACAGCGCAGCTTTAGCGCCTAGGAACAAGACAAAGGAGAAATAAATTTGTCTGGCACAGAAATATGTTGCTGACATCACCCAAAAAAACAATTTTAGAAGCCAGAGAAAATTAACATAGTATTTGCAGCAGATGCTGTTGAATTTAGTTAAATCTCATGTGTATAAATAGTGTTAATGTTCTCAGTAAAATTATGAATCTTGAAATAAAGCAAAATATTTAATCAATGAGCAAAAATGTTTGCTCTAACATGAAGCAACAAAAATGTGAAACTTCCAATATTGGATTCGCTGGAGAACATCTATTAAGGTTTAGATATCACTGTCATTTTGTAGGCTTGAATTTAATGTATATTTACAATGTGAAAACAAAATTATTGTGGCATGAATTTTGTTTCCTAAAATTAAATTTTAATATTCTCTTTTAATTAAATTTTATAATCTTAGAACTACTTCAAAATATACATGAATTATAAATAAAGTTTTTAAGATAGTTAAAGAGGCTTAAAAACATACCTGTGAAATTTTAAATTTCATAACGTCACTCATGTACTTTGGTAAGTCAGTAACCATTGTGAAGAAGCCCCAATCATGACCAATTTGGGCACAAATCAAACCCAACAAAGGAACAGATGTAAATATGGCTCTCCAAGGAACAGGGGGTAGATCCTAAGAAAAGATAACCAAATTAACATGCTCAGTTAAAATTTCATTTTAGTAATGTAGTAAATAGTTACTGTACATATTTACATGACTCAAAAGAAACAAATTTGATTAATTTTTGTTCTTTGACTCATTAACTTTGCCTGCCACACGTTTGATTGCATCTGAATAGTTTCAATTTTTCATTTTATTGAAGAACCCTCCTTGTAGCCAAATCTAAAATTTAAAGTGACCTGATTTCTTTCACAATTAGTTGTTAGATATTATAAGAACAAACAGTATAACATTTTCTCCTTAGAAGGAGGTATTACTATATAGTTTAAGTAACAGTTTTTAGATCATTTCATTTGGAAATTTATGTAAAATTTTGTTATCATTTAGAACATTTGAAAATTTGGATTATTTACGTACTGAAAACTTGTGATGAAATGTTATATCTAATAATTATTACAGCATTAATGTACCTCAAAAATTTTTTCATTCACAATGTTTATCACAACCATTTACAATTTAATTTCATTAATTTATGAAGTTATATGGTTTATAATGCCAATAAGAAGAAATTAAAATTGCTTGAAGATTATTTTTTTGAGATTCCCTTCCAATATATCGAAGGACTTTTAAGTTAAACTACTTAATATAATTACTGTTTCCCAGGACATCAGGCCACGGTCTAATCGAAAATGTATATCCAAACACCTGTTCATTGATCTCACTCACTTCATCGGAGTCCATACAGACCATACTAAAGAGGTCCACCACAGAGAGAGATGAAACATTTGAAAATTTTTTTTTTCATTAGACCTTGCCCCAGGAGACAATTACATTGACATCATCTGTGAAAGCATTGTTTCATTCACTATTCATTTGCTTTACACTAAGCTTTTTGTTTAAAAATAATCAAAAGTATGTTAACAATGTGGAAATGTTTTGGCCCTACTATTGATTTGCTAAGGACTTTTGCTGTAAGGCTGGGTAAACAAGACATAGGTGCCATCTGTTTGGAGATGTAGATATAGAAGAAATCATGTGGTAGGTGTCTTCCAAAGGACAAGTAAAGGAACTTTTATTTTGCCCTTCATGTTGATGTTTATTTGTTGAATAATTAGTTGATTAGTTACCTTTTTCTTAACATCACCCACTGTTTCTTCTAGATATTTCCTTTCCTCTTCAGTTATGTAAGGATGAGATGCTGGGTCACTGTAGCATATTAATGTCCAAATAATAAACCACAAAACTCCAATTCCACCAAAGAGGTAGAACACCCATGGCCAGGAATAATACTCCAGGATTATACCACTAAGGAGGGTACCTGCTACTGTTCCAATTTGGGCTCCTGCACAAAAATTTTTTATTTTATTTTTTGATCATATACATCACTCACATACTACTTCACTCATTGAGTTTTAATTTTACAGTCGATTAAAACATTTCTGAATTTTTTTAAAACCTGGTGTTACATTTGCTCAATTATTTTTTAAAATATATTTTCTTATCATGTTTATTGGGTGTTGTTCTTCAAACTGTGCAACGGTGGTGTCACTGGAATTATGTTTGTATGTAACTATGTGTGTAGGTGTATATATAGGGCCTACATAACACTTCTATGTAATGCTAGTTCAAGTCAAGTGCTAGTCAATTCAAGACCCTCTTTATGTGTTATGGAGATGCTTCTGAGCAGTTTTTTTCCTGGAGTAGTTTAATGTAGGAATAGATTACAATTTTAAAGGAGTTTGATAGAATAGAATTAAATTAAATACAGATAAAATCATTTTTAAAGAGAAAACAATTTAGTCAGCGAGGATTTTGAATGTAGATTAATTTGACTACAGTTATAATGCACATTTTAATGGAATTTAAATTACTAATGCCAGGTTATTTAATCTTTTAATAATTTACAATCATGAAATACTAGTATACGACATCCATTAATTATAACAAATATACATATGAAACAATTATTTTGTTTTCATTAAATAACTTACCAGCAAATACAAGTGAACCTAGTCGTGATCTCTCAGTTTTTGGTACCCACGCTGCCAGAAGAGCATTTAGAGCAGGGAAAGTTGTGCCCTGAAAGGAACATTTGTGATTGTGTATTAGTTTTATTAGGTATTACCAAATTAAACTACAAATATTTTGCACTTTACAGTTTAATATACCACGCAAGTATGTGATAATCGTGTGTATATGAGAATTAATTACATTCTAAATCAAAATATGTCGGGTGTAACGAAATTATTTATGAAGGGTGGTATCTAAACAAAGGATAGGCTTTCTCATCAAGTTTTTTACTCAGGAGCATAGTAGCTAAAACCAGTGTCATCTGGAAAGTTCAAAAGGTTGTTGCTCGTAAAATGTCAGAAACAAATAGGTATTGGATTACAGGGACAAACTAATGAGGCAGATGTGTTGCAAACAACTTTTAAAGAAATTTACAATATCTGACAAGGAATGGTAAAAATGATGGTGACAGTAGGGTCAATCCATTTTAAACGGTCCAGAACTTAATAAATTGGTCGCTCGACAATCTCGAAAAAAATTCATATTTTGTACATAAATTTCCTTATGTTTTGGCTGTTTAAAAAAATCTTTGATTTATTTTTATTGTATCTCGTTCACATATAGCGGCCATTTTTGTTTTACGCTTTTTGTTTTACGGTAGATAAATAATATTTCGATTTGTAGGCCAGAGTATACTGAATCCAATGCCTTTTATTCTACAATGGTAGAACAAAATAGAGGTGAATAATTTTGAAAAGAGTAAACCTCTACAAACGCGAAAAATGGCGCACGGCGTAAAACAAAAATGGCCGCTATATGTAAACCAGATACAATAAAAATAAATCAAAGATATTTTTTAACAGCCAAAACATAAGGAAATTTATGTACAAAATATGAATTTTTTTCGAGATTGTCGAGCGACCAATTTATTAAATTCTGGACCGTTTAAAATGGATTGACTCCGACTGAAGAAGTCCGGTGCGCTTAGAGTTTCAAATATGGGTATCTTTCAACGGCTCTCACAGGTAAAATTGAGGACAGTGATCTACATTCTTGAGGCTGCGGTTTACATCCTTGCTTTAGTACATCTATTCAAAACATTTTGGCCGTTCCGATTCTCTAGATTCCTTCGATCTTTAGCTTCAGGTTACAATACATTAACTTGTTACTTTACCAGGGAAAATCATTATTAGCAATTTAAAACGAAGTGAATGGAAATAAATACGTACCTCACCAAGACCTTCCAGAATGCGTAGGATCATCAAATATTTCCAGTTGCCAGTGTTAGCCACAACGGGCGTTAGTAGTGTGAATATGGCTGTACTGAGGATGCCGAGTCCAAGAGAGTATTTCCCGCCAAACCTTTCAGCCAGCATGCCTCCTGGTAAGTGAGTGATGACATATCCCCAGAAGAATGAGCTGAGGACAAGGCCTTGCTGGGACTCGGTCCATTCGAAATCGCCACCGGTCTGTCAAATACAATCAAAACAAATGGTCAGAATTGTGAAACATTACTGCGTATATAGGCAAAATAAATGTTTACTCAAACATCCTAACATTCATAATCACACGTTCCATATTTTTGACTTATTCATCATTACAATAAGTAATATTTGCGCTTTAAAATAACAGAAAAGAAAAATTATCATGTCTTGTCCAGTATTTGAATAATTTATTATTTTCTATTACCAATATAGGACAAAGAATTGAATAGTTTGTTGAAAAGTGAATAATAGTTATAATTACAATACAATATGCAGAATCATTCAGTGATGTTTCCTTAAGAAAGTTGATTTTTTGGCAAAATTATTTTTTTAATGTGTTGAAAGTCACACATTTTTCTGTTTTGTTTCTGTAATTTTTATTATCTTGAGAAACTAGTGATACTTCAACAGCACATACTTTTCGCGTTATTGGAAACAGCTACGTAATGTTGAAATATTGCATTTTCTGCTCTACAAACATTTCACCTTGAAAACGTTCAATTCAAACAAAGCGCATGTGATGCATATCTGCATTCATTTCGATAGTCAGAAGCAGCAATCAATTCTTACTTTGACAAATGAAATAAACAGGAATACATTTGACTGATAACAACGTAATTGACAGCGCAGCGTTATTGAAACTATGTGCATTCGTTTGGCGAATAATATCAATTCTTTGCAAAAACGCTTTTTTTATTTGTTGCTTCTACAAATTGCCGCAACGCGTCTCCAAGCCCCTTAAGGGGCGTTGAGCGCTTTGCGCTGGGGAGTAATCCTCCATTAATTGGCGCGGGAGTAATCCTCCATTATCTTTTTGTCATGTCACATCACGTCGCAGTCAGTTGTCAAGAGGACCGCCAGGTAGCACCTCCGCGTGCGCGCCTCCTGCGACACTACCGAGCGGCCAGAATTGGGAAGGAAAAAGGAAAGGGGTAGGGTTTAGGGCACTTCACAGGGGTTGGACTAGCCCGTGTGAAGCAGCCAAACTCGTTTTGTTGGAACAAATTTCTCATGAGATTTGACGGGAATCGAACCCTAACCTCAGTGGTGAAATTCCAGCGACTTCGCTATGTGCCACGAGCGAGCCAATTTCAATCTGTATTCAGATTTCAACTTGTTTATCGGTTACTCATAGTACATCAAACACAGTTGATAAATAACTATAATACTAATAAACTAATTAAATTACTAATATTCTACTATTTGTAATATTAAGTTAATTTATTACCGCCTTTTTATATATTGACATCGCCCTAAACGAAGCGGAGGAAAGTTAAATTTTAAGGTAGTATGTTTGGTCGACCACGGTGAAGTACCCCCACGGTGAAGTAAGTCAAATACTTTAAATGAAAGTAAAATCTCTGTTCTTCGAGACAAGAAACAATTTGGCCATTACCATCCTAATTTTTTAATAAAAGAAGTTCAAATTAGTACAGGCTCTTATGGAAAAACTTTCGCGGGCATAGGTTTCTTTAAGTTATTGACGTTATACGGTTAATATACCTTTTCTTTTATTAAATACGTAGTAAATTGTTTTAGGAATCACATAATATTAAATGTAACATACCACACCGGGCAGTCTGGGGAGTAATTTATAAAAACTGCGAAATTTATCTCAAACGGAAGTACTGGCTCTCGGCCTAGGAGTTACGCTGTGCAAATCATGCTATTGTCAGCACTGTTTCTTTTAGGATACCAGAGAAAACCGCGACAAAATATGGATTATCGAATAGGTTTCGAATCATTTCTAAAAGGTTTATTTGAAAACACAAACTCGACTAAATAAATCAGCTGTTTCTTATCACCGCCATCATCTCGACGTTCAACAAGAATGTGCTTCTCAAATATTGATTGGGGCATTGCTGCAGAAATTTCAATTAAGCTTTGAGTATTGCATGAAAGAATTACATCAATACAGTGAGAATACAAATTGAGGAAAAGTAGAAGTGCGAGAAAGTAAAAATAGAATTAATATTGGCATTTTCAATTGTAAATTATAATTAAAATTAAATTAATTATTTTTCATACCATTTATTCAAATTTTCTCATGGCATTTCAAGTGGTAATTACGCAAAAACTGCTCGCTTTGAAAAAAAATTGCAATAACCTTTATTGAGGAGCTAATTTTGTACAACAGACTTTGTCTGAGGCAACATCTTATCTTCAATTTTGTAGTTTTGAATTTTTTTTTTTTGCAATATTCGAAAAACACGAGCAATATCCGAAAATGGGACTAGCACCATGTTTCTTACCGTCCCTTATTACATATGTGGAGAAAATGTAAAAAAAATAAGTTTTTGAGAGAAAAAATGCGTACATTTCAAGCGCAAATTACGCAAAAACTACTCGTTAAAAAAATTCTACATGCCCATTTTTAAAGAGCCAATTTTGTAAATAGACTTTGTGTGAGGCAAAAATCTCTATTTTCAATTTTGTACTTTTTAATTTTTTTTTGCAATTTTCGAAAAACCGAGCGATATCCGAAAATGGGACTAGCTATTTTTTGCCGTCCCTTGTTACATACATGGAGAAAATGGAAAGAAAAAATTTGGAATGGTTTTAAGAAAAAAATCGTAAATTTCAAACGCAAATTACGCAAAAACTAGTTTTTTCAAAAAAATTGTACATGACCTTTTTTAAAGAGCTAATTTTGTACAAAAGACTGTCTGAGGAAAGAAAAATTATCTTCAATTTTGAAGTTTTTTTTCGCAATTTTCGAAAAATTAGGGGTGGCAACGAAAATGAGACCTGCACCATTCTCTTAAACGTCCTTCGCACTATTCAACAACAAAATTTAATCAAACAATTTGGAGCCATTATTTGAAAATTTCGAAAATGTTCGAGGGACTTCTTGTAAAGTATCCTCCGTAATTAAAATATCGGTTTCAAATTCCAGGGGTCGCGACATCAGCCAGAATGATAGGGGAATATCAATTTTGAAGAAAATCTGCTGAACGGTTTATGCGCTACCGTT